>BQNB010013011.1:0-78018 GCA_026074375.1 Tanacetum coccineum | reverse complement strand
AATGCTTTAATCAAACAACAAAATGACATATCATTTCAGACTACAACATGACGTATCAACTTTGCACTAAAAAAATAGTATATATATACATGTATACAACCAAAAAGATTGACAAATAAAATTTCAATTCAAACTTCTTTCTTTGACAAAATGTCGACATTTAATAATGTTAGTAGATAATTAGGCCTAAGCCCGACTTATGGGTTTGGGTCTATTAGGGTTTCTCTATGTCTTCTCTATAAATAGAGGTGAAATAATAAATCATGACCTATGGGGTTTACATTGTCTAACATGGTATCAGACATTAAGATCCTAAACCCTAATCACGTATCTTCCGCCCAGAAAAACTAACCTTCATTACAAAATAGTCGTCCTCCGGTCATCGACAACTCGCCGATGATTCGGAGGGATCCCAAAAATAAATAGCTTTTTCTTCTTTTCTTTTTGCTGCAGCACCGGAGCAGTCACTGGACCTCGCCACCTTCCTCTTAGCAGCACCAACATCCATACCAAATCAAACACATTTACCATCACCGCTATCCATTTGCATACTGTTTATTAAATCGAGGAGGTGAATCGTATATTTGTGTTTGGTATGATGAAGATGATAAGATCTTAGATCCGGTTATTCCTTCCTTTTTTTAAATGAAGATTTGTGGTATTGTTCGTGGGATCTTGGTTTTGATTGGGATATGTGGATTAGTTTATGATGAAAGATCTTAACAAGGCTGTGTGACGTGGGAGGTTTGTGATATGGGACGAATGATGGGTACACTGGTTTATTTATTATTATGTATCCAGTTTCTTAAAAAAATTATAGTTGTTTGTTTTATTTTTTATTCGTGCTAAGGTCACGTCGTATGTTGATCTATTTTGGTCTTAAGTTGTTGATGAATAATGTTTCATTTGAGAAGATGAATAAGGCGAAGGACGCCGCCGCAGCTGACGGCGGGGCAGCGGAGGAAGATCGAGGGTTGAAGTAGTTTCTTGTTAATTATCAAAGTGTAAATCTTTAGCTATTAAAGATGATAGATTCAGTTGTGATGATCATAGAAGTGTGATAAATAATGGATGAAGGGTAAAATTAAGTAGAAATTGGTGGATCAATAATGTTAGAAATGATGATAGCTAAATATCATCATTATCTATGAAGGATAAATAATGTTAGAAATGATCTGAGATCTCGAATGAGATTTTGGTGGTGTTTGAGGAATTGGGTGGGACCAGAAATGGATGAAGGGTAAAATTATGATATGGGTGAAATTGAAACAATATTTGAAAGTTTGTTGGTCTAGTCGGGATGAAAATTAGTTCGTTAGTCAAGTCCGGCTTAGGCCTAATTATCTACTAAAAAATAATACTACTTTTGAGTTCGAGGTACATCACAACGGGGGTTTTAAACATAACCCGCTAACCTATCAAAATGGTTCAATACTCAATATAAACGTTCTACCAACAGATTTTGCAGATATGATTAGCTATCTTACCAGAAAAATATCAAGACGGTTCACTACTTTGTATTACACGTTGCCACCAAACAACACATTGTCAGGTTTGAAACAAATTAAGAATGATTATGATACAAATGTTATGTACCACAGTGTAAAAGTTTTTGGTAAGATCCAACTTTTCGTTTCTCATCATCAGATCTAAGAACGGTGCTGATTCCAAACGATGAGTCATTGGAGGAAGCATTTGCAGGTATCATTTCAGAAGCCACTAAAAATAAACTAGAAGAATCACTCACTAATCTACATCAAATGCAAAAACAAAAATACAAAAAGTTCGATTACTATGAACTTCTTGGTGATCTAGGATTTATTAATAAAACAATACCTACCACACCATATACGCAAAACAATTACATTTTTTTGGTTCACAATAATGGTCAATTGGTCCTCGATAACACAAAAAACACAACGTACATCAACGGTGGAACAATGAACATCAACATTCCAAGAATGAAACTAGAAGAGCTGAAACAATATTTGTCTAATATTTTGGGTAATGACATCCATGCTCTTTATTATAAAATACCGGACAATGGATTTTCAATAACTGTAAAACTTAGAAACAACTATGATATGCATGTCATGTTTGATATTTCTTTAGCGCATTACAAATTGCAAATTTACATTGACCACCCAGGTGTCGATTTTATTATTGCAAAATATATTTTCCCAAATGCGAACTTGGCAGAAATGATGAACCATGTCATAACCAACTACACAAGTGATAATGAAGACAATAAAAGGGAGGTAACACAAAATGATTACACTTTCAATCAAATGGTTGAATGGGCAGAACAAGAACACTATGAAGACGGGGAAACCAAGTTAGCATGTCCAAAGATAGATCTAACCACGGTGCTGAAATCCAACAAAGGCTCTTCGGATAAATCATTTCAATCACTCAGCTATCTACATCAAATGGAGAAACGAAAAAAAAACAATGTGAGGAAACCAAAGCAGTTCAACATCAAAAATTAAAGAAACGTATGTACTAGTATTCATGTAACTCAATATCTATTAACAATGTCTTTTCAATGTAGACACTTTGTTTCTCTTTTTTCTATCTATTCAATAATTAAGTATTACAGTTGATATAGACTAGTCCAATAAATTATCTATGATCTCTTTTAAATGTACGATATCTATGACAACATTTAACAGTCCATCCATTTATATCAGGCTATTGATAAGTACTAGCCAAACTATTTCCCCTATATCAACTAGCTTTGCATATACAATACAATCAAATCACACACACACACACACACACACACACGCACTTCTTCTTACTACTAACAAAGTCTATGGCTGATTCTGCAAATGATGCACGTAAAACAATTGTTGCCAACCTGTAAAGGGAGCTTAAAGTCGAGGCCACACTAGCGAATACAATGTTGGGCAACTTAACTCATTATTTTGAACAAATGCGTATCCGTGAGATACAAATTACAATGTTGCAGAATATGCCTACAATGAGCCTTAATAGCTACGGATTACATGCTCTGCTAATGACACATGAAGCGGATATACGTACAACAAACAACTTAATCAGAGCAAGACAAGAATTGTTGAGAAGAATTGCTGAAAAGCAAAACTTCATTAACAGTTACAGGGCAATATAGATTGTCAAATCATGTTGTTTAACAACAACTAGCCAACCATTTGTGTTCTTGTTTGTTTTAAGTTAGAATAATAAGGTTGCCAATGTACTAGATTAGGTGTGTTTTTTTTCCTACTATGTATTGTTTTCTATGGATCATATGAATCAAGATTCTTGTTTGTACGATTTATTTGAATAGCCCATCAAAGACAAAAATACTAACAAGTTTAAAGTGTAAATTATGCATACAATGCTAAAAGGGAAATTCAAATATCATTTACTTTTTACTAAATCAGATAAGACTAATTAATGACAAGCTTATTTATCACTACAAACTTACAAGAAATCATAAATGATTAGTCCCTGGCAAATTATATTTTTTAGTTAAAGTGATAAAACAACTCAATGACACTGTTGTTTATCGCTAAAAAATTAGCGCGATTTATGACATGAATTGACAAATCATAGCCTTTTTCAGACATTGAATGACAGTTCACTGCAAATATATTTATGTACTGCAACTGATAAGACAACTCAACGATATTATTTTTTATCACTAAAAATATCACCCGATTTATGACACTATCTGACAAGTCATTAACTTTATCAGACATTGATTGACAATTCACTGCAAATGTCATTCAATTATAGCTTATATATAAAGACATAACTTGGGGACTCTCATACTCCAACAAAATTTTCATTCACAAAAATTATTAATTGTATCTTCTCATTTTCTACCATGGCTAGTAACCCAGAAAACGTTAGGTTAAATGTCCTTATGAAACTACAAGAAGCCCTTGATGAAGAAGCTCTTTTGGAGGAACAAATTTTAACCTTGATGCATCGTTTTGCTGATAGGTTTACGGATCGTAGGGTGGAGATTAACAATCTTATGGTTTTGCAGGATCACCCACTAATTGACTATGGTAAGTACGCCCTTGGATGCATGACAGGGGCGGACATGAAGAAGTGTGTCTACTTGAAAAGTGTTAGAGATGAGTTACTAAGGAGTATGGAAGAGAAAAGACAATTGATGACGAACTACAGAGACATGTAAAAGGATTAATGCTTAACACAAGTTTGCTAACCATCTTTGTAGTTCTTTGTTTTTGTTTTAAAGTTTTTTAAATCCTATAAATAAGGTTGGCCATGTAATCTCGTGTTGTAATGCTATTAATGAATATCGTTGATGTTTAAAAATTATAGTTATCGCGTTATCATATCTTATGCATATTAAATTATTTTCGTAACAAGTTTTGGCTCACTTTGTAGACCTCATCAAAGACAACACTACCGAACAAAAAAAATATTTTCAAATAATGTATCAATAGTGTAAAACGTTCTCAAAGATTGCCGATATCGTTATTTTCCAAAACTTTTCTAAACCCTAATAAAAACCATACCTTAAATTTTTAAATTTTATCAAAACATAAAAAAAAATTTCACCACCATTAAAAATGCGCGATAAACTTATTATATATATATTTTTTCAAAAATTCATCACATCCAATAAAACAAGGCCACGTGTTTTTTGAGTTTTTGGCCACCCGAAATGCGCGAAAAACTAGGTTTATTTGGTAAAAAAAAGGACGGTTACTGCAAGACCATTCATTTTTCATTTGGTTGTTTTGGTTATTTTCGCTTTACTTTATATATATAGAGAGAGAGTAAATAAGAATTTGTTGTACAAATGGGCTGTTATAAAATATGTGTTTATTGGAATTTAACAAATGGCTGTTACGAATTATTTTATTTGTGTTTATGGACCGTTACGAAATCACACATAAAGACATTTAAGTTTGTTTAACTTTTAATTATATGTGTGTGTATTGAGTTTATAGCAAAATTATCAAAAATCTTTCTGAAATAAGCAATTTAAGAAATCTGAATTTTAAGCTTTACTATTTAAGGATGTCCTAAATCTTTTATAGATAGTGGAGAAGTGGAGATAGAGAGTCGTATTTGCATGGTAACATTTAAGCTATTGAGAATTAGGAACCACTATATGGACTACTTAACACAGATATTGTTTAATATAAGAGTAAAGTATATTTTTGGTCCTTATGATTTGGTGCGTTTTTCATTTTTTGTCCAAAATTTAAAAAAGTTTTGGTTTTAGTCCAAAAGTGATACGTTTGTTTCACTTTCAGTCCAAAAGCATGTTTTTTTGGTCCTTGTGTTTTGGTGGGTATTTCACTTTTGGTCCAAATTTTCAAAATGTTTGGACTGAAAGTGAAACAAAAGTATCACTTTTGGACTAAAACCAAGACGTTTTTTAATTTTGAAACAAAAGTGAAAAACGCACCAAACCATAAGGACCAAAAATGTACTTTACTCTTAATATAATTAGGTGACAATTGCATCATAAAAGACAATGTTAATTAGGCGAACTTTTTACATGATACATTTTTTTTGGTGCAGACATGATACATTTTAAACTATAGAGACCAATAGTTGAGTAGATATTATTCATCAACATTAATTGACAAGTCTTGAATAAAGGGAGATGATTTGCACACTTACCAAATTGATTGGCACATTCAAATTATGTGTGTTATGCCTATTATACCCCTAACATTTGCACACTTTATTAAGTGATGTAGGGGCATAAATGTCAAGATACACATAATTTGAGTGTGCCAATCAATTTGGATTTAATAATGATAAACATGAGAAGAATGAAAAAACACATTTTATCGCTTTATTCTTCGGATCAAGATCCTCTCAAGTTATGGTCAAACATGATTCATCATGTTAGTTTTATTGTGAGAGTTAATGAATAAGTGGGCCCATGTTTTTTACTAAAAGAAAATGTTTTATGTACTTATCTTATTTGTGATTGGTGAACATGATCTATCATGTTTGACTATAACTTGAGAAGATCTTGATCCTTATTCTTCTAAATCACATCCAAGTAGTTCGTCTAATAAATTTTCGAATACCTTAATAATCCGCAATGAAGTAAGGCCACAAAAATAAACACATGACGTAAACACTAGTTTAAACTATATATAGTTATCAATACAGTTTCTAATAAAAAAATTTGTGCAAAACAAATCAATGAAGAGTTTTTTTTAACGACATGTTAGTAGTTAGTGATTCGAGCCTACAGTGACATCCAATTGGGCAGTATGCAAGATTTGAACACTCGCTTTAGGGAATAAATGCCACTCCTGTTTCTATTCATTTTAGGCCCTGAAGGTCCATGGTGAGACAACCAATTTAGTTTGAAGTCAACAAACGCATCGGCAAATAGACTTGTAGAAGATGTTGTTAGATCTTCCCAATTTCCATTACGAGGATTTTTAAAAGCGACATCTTTTAGATCGCTCGTCTTCTTTTTCATCATCTCTTTTACCATCATCTTAGTGAAGCACTTGTTGCATTTCAACTTTACATAACTAGGATGGCAAATCGAAAAAAATGCATCAAAAAATTGTGTGTGCTTCCATTGGCGTTCATTAGAAAATGTTATGAGTGATAGTTGTTGAACATTTGTAACCGGAAATGATACCCTCCTTCTCAGATCATCAACTTTGGTTTTCGAAGACACCAGTGCTTTACGATCATCAACTTCAATATCAATGTCAAACTTGCTTGTTAAACTGAGTGCTTCTCTCATCTTAATAAAGAAGGAATGATCAACAGTGTTCTTCAAGATAAATCCAAGCTTTATCTCTGCGGGAGCAATGATTGGAAATGAGAGACTAGGTACCGTCACCCTACCATCATAAAAGAAAAAAAGTAATTTCGGTGCATAAACTTGTACGTCGATTGTCATGATGTCTACCCAAAACCGTAGTGTCAACCTCTTTAGTGGAAAACTTGTGATAACTATGCTTTCCAGCCCACGAGACACGATTCCAAGACTCAAACTCTCGAGAAATGGAAATTTGGATTTGATCATGTCGAAAAAGGCATCGTCCAGGACCACATTACTAATATCCAAATGTGTCACGCTGCCTAATGAATCCATGTTGAATGGTAGAGGCTGTTGGAAAAATATGGTTTTGCAAAGTGAGGATTTGCAAACTTTGGACACTATTTAATATATGTAGATGTTAGATATCTTTATATTAGATTGGGGCTTTGCGTTCTCCTCCAAGAGAGCTTCGCAACGAGCCAAATTATGTCCAAAATGGAGTAGAGATGAATGAGATATCGTGACTCAAAGTGAGGCACGTGGAACACGAATATGGAACTATCCCACATCGCCCAAAGTGTGAAGTGGGATTGGGTTTATAATGAAACCTTGGTAGTTGCTTGTGAGTGTGCAAATCATCTCCCTTGAATAAAATATAATGTCGGACTAACGTTTTGCACGATATTTGGACTACATAAATCCATCTGTAATATATTATACCATATAGCCGGCTACCCGCTAACTAAATTTTTCGGCAAACAATTCTTTTTGTTATACGTTTCAGCACGATGTAAATTTTTCGGCGAATAATTCTTTGTTGGAAAAATGTATTTGTAAAATGAGTTTTTACAAATTTTGGACAATATTTAATATTTAATATATGTATATATTACATATATTTGCATTGGATAGTAGCTTTGCGTTCTCCTTGAAGAGAGCTTCGCAACGAGCTAAAGTATGTCCAAAATGGAGTTGATATGAATGAGATATCGTGTCTTAAAGTGAGGCACAAAATCTAGAAAACTAGAAATATCCCACATTGCCCAAAGTGTGAAGTGGGAATGTGTTTATATAGGAATTTTGATATTTGCTATCAAATTCCTTTAGGTTGGTTATGCTCCCACACCTACGTGCGCGCAGGGGGGGGGGGTGCAGAAAATAGGATTTCAGGGCCAAAATTGGTTCGAAGCTTCTGAACTCATGCGAGCCCGCCCGACCTGCGGACACGAATGCAGTTTCAAAAGCTCGCCTATGCGCGAAAGTTTTTGCTGCAGATTTCGTTTCCAATTTTAAATAGTTTCTAGATTATTTTGTATCCATTAGAATTGATTTAAACTGTGTGAACAAGTTTTACACAATTAATTTATATAAATGGAAGATATCAAATCGTGTTTATTATTATAACAGATTTGCATATTAGTTTATTTTTAGTTGATATTTTGGCTTGGTGACCAAGATAGGTTTTAGCTATAAAGTAAACCTCTCCTCATTCAGTTTTAGACACAGAAACAAATTCGACCTCCATTACAGACGGATTCTAGCATTCTCTTTCGATCAGAAACTCACAGATTTCCCGTGATCTTTCAGGATGGTAATTGATACTAATGTGACTGCTTCTGTGAACGTAATTGGTGCGCCGGTTACCAACACAGTTACAAATCATGCTGAAAAACCAGAAAAATTCAACGAACATAATTTTAAGAGTAGCAACAGAAGATGTTCTTCTATCTTACTACTTTGAACCTTGCGTGGTTCTTAAATGAGACTGCACCTCAGGTGGAACCTCCTACGGAAGGTCAACCCTCTAATGCACAGGGAATGCAAGCTGTGGAAGCATGGAAACATTCAGACTTTTTATGTCACAACTATGTTTAGAATGGTTTGGTGGATGATTTGTACAACGTGTACTGCAAGACTTGACTGCCCAAGAATTATAGGAGTCGTTGGAACGCAAGTACAAAACTGAGGACACTGGTACAAAGAAGTTCGTGGTAGCTCATTTTTTGGATTACAAGATGGTTGATTCAAAAAATGTAATAACCCAGGTTTAAGATCTGCAGGTTTTGCTACACGACATTCATGCTGAGGGAATGACTGCGAGTGAAGCTTTTTAAGTTGCTGCTATTATTGAAAAGTTACCTCCAAGCTGGGTAGTTTTTAAAAACTACTTGAAGCATAAGTGAAAGGAGGTGAGTGTTAAAGACTTGATTGTTCGTCTTCGTATTAAAGAGGACAACAAACTGGCTCAGAAAAACACTTATGCACCTGATTTTGCCAAGGCTAATATAGTTGAGCATGCTGGGTCGTCTTCAAAGTCCAATTCTAAGGCAAAAGGAAAAGGCAAAAAGAAGAATGACAAGAAGGGAAAAGGGAAGGCTGAGTACCTTCTCCTAAAGCTGGAATTTTGAAACAGATGTTCCAGGGGACTTGCTACAACTATGACCAGCCAGGTCACCGTGCTGCTAATTACAAGATGCCTAAGCGGGTGAATCCACGCTAGGCCAATATGGTGAATGATAATATGGACATGATTTCTATGGTGTCTGACGTCATTACGATGATCTCTGAAGTTAACCTGTTAGGTTCTAACAACAGTGGTTAGTGGGTTGATACTGGGGCAACCCGTCACGTGTGTGCTGACAAGATCATGTTTCACTCTTTTAGAGTGGTTGACAATAGAGAGAAGTTGTACATGGGCAACTCTGCAACTGCTGATATCAAGGGCGAAAGAGATGTTATTCTGAAAATGACATTCGAGAAAGAGCCTAAGTTGATTAATGTCTTGTATGTTCTGGAGATTCGCAAGAATCTTGTGTCCGGTTGGCTGTTGAACAAGTTTGATTTTCGTCTTGTTTTTGAGTCTGATAAGTTTGTTTTGTCTAAGAATCAAATGTATGTTGGTAAGGGATATGCCGTGAATGGTATGTTTAAGCTCAATGTAATGATTGTTAAGAATGATATCAATAAAATGAATTCTCCTGTTTACTTGAATGAGTCTTCTAATGTGTGGCATGGTCGTCTTGGACATGTAAATTTTAATTCAATGCGTCGTTTGATTAAATTTAATAGCATACCAAATTTTCATATTGATTCAAAATATATGTGTGAAACTTATGTGGAAGCCAAACTTACAAGATCATCTTTCAAATCGGTTAAACGAAAAAACGAACCACTTGATATTATACACACAAACATATGTGATTTGAAATCACTACCCACAAAAGGGGGCAACAAGTACTTTATCACGTTTATTGATGATTGTACAAAGTATCGCTACGTTTACTTGTTGAAAAGTAAAGATGAAGCTATAGACAAGTTTGTTCTATACAAAAACAAAGTTGAGAATCAACTTGGTTAGAAAATCAAGGTTGTACGAAGTGATAAAGGAGGTGAATACGTGTCTTCATTCGCGGATCTATGTGCAAAACATGGAATCAGATACGAGTTCATTGCTCCCTATTCACCTCAGCAAAACGGTATTGCCAAAAGGAAGAACCATACCTTGAAAGAAATGGTTAATGTCATGTTGATAAGTTCTGGTTTAAGCCAAGACATGTGGGGGGAAGCCATTCTAACGACTACTTATTTTTTAAATAAGATACCTCGTAAGGAAAAAGAAGAGACCCCTTACGAACTGTGGATGGGAAGAAAACCATCATATCAGTACTTACAAGTGTGAGGGTGTCTAACCAAGGTAGTTGTGCCGACACCCAAGGCCCAAAATATTGGACCTAAATATGTGGATTTTATATTCATTAGATATGCTAAGAATAGCAGTGCTTATCGTTTCATTGTACATGACTCGAAAAATCCAGATATACAAAAAATGCAGTAATGGAATCAAGGAATGCTTCCTTCGTTGAAAATATATTTCCTTGTTTAACGAAGGAAACTGGAAGCTCATCTAGATTAGATGAAGAAGTTGTCTAAGATAAGAGACAGCAAGATGATAAATGATTCTTCAAATGATGAGAGACACAGATACAACTCGAGAAGAAAGGTTGCACCACGAAGAATCAAAGGGCAAAGAACCGAAATTGTTTAACCTAATCTTTGTTTCTTTAAGTAGAAAATGAACCCACGTCTTACCGAAAGCGGTAACCTTCCTCGAAAGTGCGATCAATGGAAAGAAGCCATTAAAAGTGAAATAGATTCTAATTTTAACAAAAATCATACGTGGGCAGCTCGTGGATTTACCCTCCAGGTTGTAAACACACTAGCTATAAAGGATCTTCAAAAAGAAGATAAAGCCGCGGCACATTGATAAAGTACAAAACAAGATTGGTAATCAAAGGATATAGACAACGTGAAGGTCTAGATTACTTTGATACTTATTCGCCTGTTACGCAAATAACCTCGATTAGAAGATACTTGCTATTGGCCGGAGCATTAAGAACTATGGAAGTTCACCAATGGATGTGAAAACGCATTTTCTAAAAACGAGATTTAGAAGAAGAAATATATATGAACCAACCTGAGGGTTTCATAGCTCCTTGACAAGAGAGCAAAGTTTATAGGCTCGTTAAGTCATTATATGGCTTAAAACAAGCTCCCAAACAATGGCATCAAAAGTTTGACCACACCATGTTAGAGAGTAGATTCAAAATTAATGAATGCAACAAGTGTGTTTATGTAAAAGACACAAGTAGTGGATATGTAATCTTATGTTTATATGTTGATGATATGCTTATCATTGGCAGTAACGACAAGATGATCAAATCTACTAAAGACATGTTGAAATTAAAGTTTGACATGAAAGTTATGGGTTTGGCTGATGTGATCCTTAGAATAAAGATCATACGAACTCATAATGGACTTGTGTTAAGTCAAGTACATTACGTGGACAAAATTCTTAATACTCATAATGCGAGGGATTCCGGCCTAGCTAGAACTCTAACTGACACCAGTATGCATCTATATAAAAATAAAGGCGTAGGTGTTGCCTAATTAGAGTATTCAAGAATTATTGGCATGTTAATGTATTTGATGGCAGGTACCCGATCTGACTTAGCATATGCTGTTAGCAGACTAAGTAGGTATACTAGTAATCCAAATGATGCACATTGGAAAGCTATGACTAGGGTACTTCATTATTTGAGATACAGTCGCGATTATGGGCTACATTATGATAGATATCCTGCTGTTATCAAAGGATACAATGATGCAAATTGGACATCTGACATAAAGGATTATAGATCGACTAGTGGATATGTGTTTACACTAGGAGGGTCGCTATATCTTGGAAGTATTCCAAGCAAACTGTTATAGCTAAGTCCACGATGGAATCATAATTTATTGCGTTAGATAAATGAGGAGAAGAGGCGGAATGGCTATGTTAATTCGTAGAGGACATACCAAGGTGGCCTAAACCGATAACGGCCATTAGTATACATTGTGATAATTAATCGGTAATTGGCAGAGCTCATATCACAATGTATAACAGAAAGTCCAGACATATCCGTCATCGACATAATTCGATACGACAACTACTCTCAACAGGAGTTATCTCAATTGACTATGTGAAGTCAAAGGATAACATCGCGGATCCGCTTACGAAAGGCTTAAACAGAGAGTTAGTTAGTAAGTCTTCTAAAGGAATAGGACTAAAGCCCTTGAAGGAAAATCTAACCCAGTTGACTGGAGATCCTAAGATCTAGGTTCAATAGGACAACCTAATCATAGAAATGTGGGGGAAGTCACGTCAATGTGGGGGAGTTACTTAATATAGTAACTTCCTAGTCCATTCCTATAACAATGTGACTTGATGAGAGGTTAAACATGATAGCTTATCAAATCACACACACACATAAAATTAAAAGGAAGAACTAGAGAGAGAGATGTTTAGAGAGAGAAATAACAAAAGAAAAAATGGCTACATATTAAGACAAAACAAAATAAGCAACACCCTATCCACATGAGGAGAGGGCTTTATATAGTAAATGTACTTGGGCCAGCCTTGGGTTTAAGTGGGCTTCCAAGGCCGGGCTTGATATCTAATGGGCTTTAAAGCCCGTAACTAGGCCCAATTAGCGTATAGAATTCTCAAAAACATATACTAGACTAATACAAGGTTTGGGAGTCTTAATGACCATCACTTCCCATAAAACTAGGTCTAACAATCTCCCCTTAAGGGGTGGTCATTACGCATAAGGCTTCACTTCTTGTTTCGTTCTTTAGTCTTGGAACCTTGTTGTCTTGGGAATTATTTTGAAGTTCCTTTTGCATGATTGTGACCTTAGATCTTGATCTTTAACTTGATATGCTTTGAAACAATATTGATATCGTGGTCTTTGGCCTTGATTTATCTTGACAGTTGAGATCTCTAAATCTTTATCCTTGAATCTTTCTGCTACCTTGCGATCTTGTGTCTCAACCCTCATGCTTAAGGTCTTGAAAGCTTGCTAACAATCTCCCTCAATATTTTCTTTAACATGATTACTTGTACCATATCATGGTAGGAATGGTACTTGTTCCATTTGTGAGATATATCTTTGTCTTTGTCACTTCGTCGAATACGGTTATAATAACCACATTTCCCCGTTAATCAGTATAAATACTGCCTATGATGAGGTAGAATTCATGAAAATCTCCTTGATAGGGTTTCGCAGCTGTACTAGCCATTTTCGTTACCGGAGCATCTCAAAGCAGACAACACAGCAAGAGTGAATCAGATAGTTAATATCTTTCTGATTGAGTTGTCAATTCATATACTGGACCAATACCGATATCCAGTTGACACAAGCTTAATTCATATAGAATATCGCAAGCAACCTACCAAGAGCTTGTTTGATGTTTGCTCAAGCAGGATTTCCATCGTTATTGTGAATACTAAAGAGTATCACTCTGATGTTCTGGCCACAAGGATAATGCATAGGACTTTTTGATACCAAATATTGTATAATGATGTACGACATTTTGTATATTGGAATTTGTGTCATAGTGAGATTTTTTATGGATCTCGTTGGCTCTAGACTCTATAAGTGCACATTTATTATTTGGTAATCGAAGGCTAGAGCGAACTGTCGCCTTTTCAATATTAACGATCTCGGAATGAGAAAGCCGATAGCAACGTGTTGATCTCCGTGAGAAATGAAACAGAAATCTTTTGAGAGATTCTGAGTCGCTAGGGAGGGTTGTGCATTGCATCACTGGGTCTATGATGTCAGTCTTCAATATTAGAATTATCTTTGTGATTACCGATAGATTATGTATTGACCCGGTTTCTGCCTAGGGTTGTATGGAGGGCTTCTTTCTTTTCACCATTTATCCTTACAATTCTTTTTCATTCTTCAACCCCTTCAGTGCTTACCGAGACTTCATGACTAGTACCTTGTTGGGTTTGCTCGTGTACTTGCTCCATCTCAGTCGGCACTATTCCCTTATTCTCACTTTACTCCTTTTTTTATCATACCTAGGACTTCTACTCTATCTAATGGAGAGTTCCTGGGTAGATCCTTCTGGTTCTGGCTGGAACATGGAACGAATATACCTAACCTCAAACGCCTTATAACTCCTTAAGAAACAACGGTTGGTCGGTCTATGGGGTATTGCCATGAACATCCATAAACCATTTGATAAAAATCAATCAACGTGTCTGAGAAATCCTTTAAGACACATTGAGAGTTTCCAGAATTACCAAAAAGCTCCCCCTACACATATGCACCATATTATGAAAGTGTTTTGCACATGCGAGGTTTGGGAACGCACTTATAGATTGAAGATCGTATCCGTTATTAATCTGTATTGATCACATTTTAATCATTATTCTCCCCCTTAAAAATTGCATATGTGGTTATAATTTTTGACAATTAGTGAATTAAAAACAAGTTAATATCCGAAATTCACATGAGCCTAACTAAGTCTTGTAAGAACATGAGTGCATGCAGAATGAACTAATTATTATACCCCCCCTCAATTATAGAATAGAGTGAAAACTTGGAGTGGGAGTTTGTTGAGCACACATTTTGAAAGAATTTGAAATTTATCTTTTTGAAAATATCTTAAAAAATTGTACCCAACAAGAAAACGATGTCGGATTTATCGTATTAATTATCATTTCCTTAAAACTTCTCTTGAGCATTCAAAACTTTGAATATTTATATGACATTGCTCAAGACCGAAAAGATATGAACTTCCCGTTGTGTAGGATAAATGGACATAAATGAACATTTTCTTTTCTTTGAAGACCGAGTCCTAAGCTGACATTTACTTAGAAGTCGTAGAGAAAAAGTTGAAAAGACATGTTTTGAAAGCATTTGAAACTCTCGCTCGAACTTCATTTATTCACCCGTGTTAATATTAATCAACATTTCTAGGTGCGCAAATGTTATCGATTGTCGAGAGACATGTCGGAGAAGATTATTTTTGTATTCTTGAAATTTTCTGATTTTGTATTTTGCTTTTATAGGTTTTATATTTTTATATTTTGTTTTTCTGATAAAATATATACAAAGAATTACTGTAATTTTGCAAGACCATCAAGTTCCTGAGAAGATAAACTGCGCATACCAAGGCGACAAACCAAATAGTTGAATCGATCTACTGGAAGGGCTTTGGTGAAGAGGTCGGCCAGTTGGTAATCCGTCTTGACAAAATACAGTTCAATCGTACCCTTTTCCACGTGTTCCTTAATGAAATGGTAGCGGACAGCGATGTGTTTTGTTCTCGAGTGTTGGAACGGGTTGCAGGATATGGCTATGGCTGATTTCGAATCACAATACACTACAAGAAAAGGGGGCTTTTAGGACCTTTCTCTAGGATCCTTTTTTAATGGGGTCCTAAAAAACGTTTTATAGGACCAATTCATTTTTGAGTCATATTACAGTGACTTTTAATAGGACACTTTATACGTGGATCTTATTAAGCTAATTTATAGGACACTTTTTTTAATATGGTCTCATTATGATATAACATAATAGGACATTAGATATAAAAGTCTTATTATATTACATCATATATGACACTTCTTCTATTTGGTCTTATTAGATTATAATTTAATATGACACTTAGTATACGGGTCCTATGAGATCTAATTTTATAAAACGCTTAATGTATATGAGTCCAACTAGATCTAATTTTATAAGACGCTTATTCAGCTAGGTATTATTATGATTGGACATAAAAGATCATTTGAACACAAAATCTTTACAACTCAATTGTTTTACTTGCTGTTTATTTTGTGTCGGTAAATATGTTAACCTTTAAAAGATGCCACTTTTCAAGTTATTATTAGATAACACGTCACGTGGTTGAGCTCAATCAACATTTGGGAACGACAGATGTTGTACCAAGATTACAAATATAACGATCGACTTGCTTCATTCTATTGAGGTCAAGTCTATTATACATTTGGATCATTTTATGCAATAATAACAAATTAAATATACGTTAATATCGCAAGAACACGCCTTTCCTATTCTGGAGGCTAAAAATCGTTAATTATCTACACCAAAAACAATTCATGTATCTAAAACATCAATTTACAAATTCTAGTAACAAGCAAATTGAAACACATAATAAATTTAAAAAACAATAAGAATTGAAAAGGAAAATCAACATGTTAGACTTAGGGACAAGGGTGTGTAATGAGCTGCTTGTAAGCTATTCAGGATCGACTAAATAGAAGCAAAAAACGAATCAAGCTTTAACGAGACCGATATCGTGTTTGAACCATGTCATGGCTAGGTGAATGCAGATGTGCCTTTGTATTGGGATTGATCCGAGCGTGTTATTAGTTGGCTCGAGCCATTAACATTGATACGCTATCATGAAGCTTACGGCTTATAAAAACTTTCATAAGCATGCGTGAAAAACAAAACTTATTTTATAAGATGACTTATTTTAAAAGCTTAAGCCCCTATAAACCCTAATAAGCTCTCATAAAAAAGGCTTGACGTTGTGTATACGAGAATATGGTTGATCATGGTCCAAAACATAAGACCGAGGACCATACCGAATTGTTCGGGTCAGTCCAGTTCGGTCTGGTCTCCGCTCCAGTCCGATCCAACAAAGCATACTGGTTGGTTTTGCTCAAGACCGAACCAGACCTAATACCGAATATGAGAGAAATGATGGACTATTGACCGGAATGAAATATGTTCGGTCCGACCCGATCTACGGTCTATTTTGCTCAGCCCTATATACCAGACTAATAATATTTGCGATAAAACTTTATCGTTAATCAATTTTAAAATTAATTTGTGGTCAAAGATTACTCGGTATGTTTTTAACTTTTTATAGTTGATGATAAAGGGTTTTCTCCAAAATTTATTTTTCCCCCTAAAATATTTTCATCATCCCGCCTAAACTTTTCCCCAAAATTAAAATCACAATTTTAACTCCCTCTATCTTTTTTTCCTTCCAACCCCTTCACTATCCTTTTTCCCCAGAATCAAATTATACCCATCACCAACTACAAAACCATCACATGGTTGAGTTTCCCATCTTTGCCAATCGCCGCACAATAGTCGTCGAACACATCAACACAAACCAAAAGCCATCTCCATTCACAATCTGTCGCTCCCGATTTTAGGGTAATTAATCTAGAAACCAGGTAGTATAATACGTTATGTGTTTAATTTAAAAACCAATTTTAGGTGTTCATGGGTCAATTTATTATTTTTTTGATTTTCGAATTTGGGGTTTATGTAAATCCAAATCTATAAACTTGTAATATCATTTCTATAATAATTATTGTTCATTACATGTTGATTTCCTTTATTCATATACCTAATCTATGCTTATTTAGTTGTTTTTGTTACAGGAGTTGTGATAGCTTGTTTGGTTAAGGTTTTCATACTTCTGGAAAAATGACCCTTGTAGCCAAATGAGGAAATGTTGAAATTGTATATGGTTTTCTTTTAGTCCCTCAAGGGTTGTGTTATATGTATGTTAATGGTGAAAATTAATTCTTATAGGCATGGTGGGCCTGATGTTTCACTTAGGAGATTATTGGTCAGTAGATGGTTCATGGTAATGAGCAATAATTATTAGAGGATCGCATACATAATAAACCATTAATATTTGCTAATCATATTACTTTCGATTCAATAATTATGCTGTAATTTTGATGAAGATTACAAATATTAATAAGGTTAATTGACTTTAATACTAGAAGTTCATGCATTGTTTCAAATATTAAGTTATAAACACAAGGCTTGAGTCTAGAAAAGAATCTGACATGGGAAGGTTTTTTTCTTTTTTCCTAAAAATGAAAACAATACCTGATACGAGGTGGTGGTCACACGAAAGTTAAGGCCATATTCAACACTATGTTTGCCTAAGCTTGTATTTATGTAGTTAAGCTTTAGAGTTGTAGACTGACCATAAGTGAACACCGTTATTTGTGGGCATTCAACGATCACAACCTTTTCCAATGCTGGCCATATGAATTCATTCCTCCCCAAAAAGAAACCCACAACGTTTGGTAGATAGATAAGTGAAAGGGATTTTAAATGAGGAAAGACCACTACATCAGATGCACTTGTTTGCTCTCTTATATCTTTCGTAACAATGACTTCCATTGCCTTGCAATCCTTAGTATAATCTGATATTTTTATGTATCTAATATTCCTTAAACATTTAGTGATGTCCTCTCTCATGGTTAGGATGTTGTCTCCATTTCGTGTTTAATCATTTATTGTTTATAATTTTTAGATGCCTTTTCACTAACTCTCTTATTTATTAGTATTGCTATAATTGAAACTAAGTTGGAAATATCTTTCAACTCTTCATTTTTTATTGTATACTTGTTTCTTTTTTGATAAAAGCATATCACGAGTGAATGTCCCTACATTTAATCAGACTTAATATGAATTTACCTAAAAGTTTGTCGTATTTTAATCTATACTATAGCTTGGACTAAAAAAATGGCTGAGCAATGTAACTAGCGGGGGAGTTTGTCAAGTTTGGATTACATACGATTCTGCTTCGAGCAATCATAGTGTTTCGCTTATTTTTGGATTTTCAACAGCTACTGGATCTCTTTCCGAAAAAATAATGTGGTACCGTATTTATAATTACTTAAAAATTGATAGATATTATGAACCACGAGTTTATAATATATGATAGCCATAGATCACAGACGTAGCACTTACTAGTTTACGAATTTGGGTGGCTTTGGCCCAAAGCCATTTCCTACGGGAAGATCAAAGCCAACATGTCAACTTGAGAGTTTACATCTAACTTCCAATTCACACGGAACCAATTTCACCTAGCCAGTCTGCCCATAAATTATCAATAATGGTGCTCAACAGTAAGTCAACACAAAAACATAATATATTATTTGCTATACTTATAGTTTAAAGATCTTACCTGAATTTTTCTATAGTTTTGAGCAGTTTGATCCTAGTTGACCATAAAAGGAGACTGGTCGAGGTCTTCCCAGATACCGTGAGGAAAGAATGGAACAAATAGGAGCTAAGAGGATTGGTACTAGTCAGTCTATCACTGCAAATAGCATTAATCTATAGCGGTAACCAAAGAAAGTATATTGCTAAAAGATGTATCAGAATATTTATATGGTGTGCCTACTTAATGGCAGACTGGATCGCAACAGTAGCCCTTGGTCTCCTGGTTGACCGACAAGGAAACTCCAGCAGCTCTGATAATATAAAAAATAAGTATGGAGTCCTAATGCTGATAGCGTTTTGGGCCCCATATCTGCTGCTTCACCTTGGTGGGCCAGACGCCATCATTGCTTTTGCATTAGCGGATAATGAATTATGGTTATGACACATGCTTGGGCTTTTAGTACAAACAACTGCAGCTATCTACATTACTCTTTTGGCGTGGAACAATAGACTTGTATCCTTCCTCACAATACCTATGCTTCTGTGTGGGATAATTAAGTATGATGAGAGAACATAGGTTCTGATGGCAGCCAACCAAGACCAGTTTTGGGATTCGGTTCTTATAGATCGGGATCCTGGTTTGAGTTATGCCAAATTCATAGAGGAATTATGTTTGAAAGACACATAGGGGTATTATGTTAGTGCTGCTAAAGTGGAACCGATGGATATAAATAATAGCAAAGGAAATAACAGCAAGATTAGATTAGTTGTTGAATTACCGATTGTGATCACTTTTCTAGGCGTGATTGTACTTTTTTGTGGATGAGGAAGAAGAAAACAAGGGAAGTAGAAGTAGAAGAAATTGGATTTGATATTGAGATGGACAATGAATTTGAAATGGGTACCAGGCCGAAAAGATTCACATACCATGAATTAGCTCGGGCAACTGTTGATTTTGCAAAAAAATGAGAAGCTTAGAGAGGGCGGTTATGGTGGTGTTTGCAGAGGTTTCTTGAAAGATTCCAAAATGTTTGTTGCGGTGAAAAGGGTATCGAAGAGTTTGAAACATAGGATCAAGGAGTACACATCGGAAGTTAAGACCGTTAGTAGATTGAGACACAGAAATCTGGTGCAATTAGAACTCCTGCTTGCTTACGAATATATGGAAATTGGAAGCTTAGATTCACATTTTTTCAAGGCCAAGAGCTTGTTGACATGGGGCACAAGGTACAAAATTGCACATGGTCTTGAGTCTGCATTGTTGTAATTACATGAAGAATGGGAGCAATGTGTTCTGCATAGATACATTAAAGCTAGCAATGTTATGTTAGATTCAAATTTCAACTTGAAGCTTGGTGATTTTGGGTTAGCTAAGTTAGTTGTCCATAAGAAAGGCTTACAGACAACAATGTTGGCTGGAAACTTAGGTTACATGGCTCCTGAATGTGGTGACTGGAAAGGTAAGCAATGAATAAGATGAATTTAGCTTTGAAGATGTCGTTTCTCTTTGTTTGGTTCTTGCTTTTTTCTTACTGTTGCAGATAGCTGCATAATGGCTCAAAACCATCAGCTTATACTTTTCTGTTTTTTAATTTTGGAATACTTTTATTCTAGATGCTATTATAAAGAAAATGATTTTTTTCATGTTTATCGAGTAACATCCTTATATTTACTTGTCAATAACTAAGTTTTAGTTAATTGTTTTGCATTTTTTGTTTTGAATAGTGGTAAATGAACGTGTTTATTAGACTAAAGGTACTATTTATTAGATGATGAAATTATTTTTACGGCATCAAAGTTTGGTTCTAACAACACATATATATTAGGATCCATTTTTTGGTACTGGTATACGTGTTTATGCAATACTCTTTCATCCTATGAAAGTATCTTTAAGGACTCGTGAATGCATCCTAACACAAAATGAAGTGTTAATAATATAATAGAACACTGTAAAGCATCCTATTATGTGATCTATTAGAACCTCATTTTGGTCTTATGAAACAATTTTATAAGACTAAAGAATTAGTTTTATAATGTTTGTGTTTATTAGGAATCTCATAAGTGTCCTAAATATTTATTACAACCCTCACATAGAGGACACATTGATCATATTAGCTCAAAGGTCCTATAAGCATATTTTAAAGGACACTAACCGGCGTCCTAAAAACCCCCTTTTCTTGTAGTGATAGATTGGAATCTTGTTGAAGTGAAAGCCATAGTCCGTTAACTGTGTCTGCATCCAAAGGACTTGGGCACAGCAAGCGGATAAAGACACATATTCTGCTTCAGCGGTTGACAGCGCCGTACAGTCTTGTTTCTTTGAGGACCAGCTAACCAACTTTTCTCCTAAGAATTGAGCTCCACCGGAAGTACTCTTGAAGGTGTCTTTACATTCCGCATAATCAACATCTGAAAATATGGTTAGTTCAAAGCCAGAATCCTTCATATACCAGAGACCCGTATTAACGGTTCCCTAGAGATAACGAAAGATCTTTTTAACCTCCTTAAGGTGTTTTTCGGTTGGCTTAGCCTGGTACCGAGCACATAAACAAGTAGCATGTACAATGTCCGGTCTACTAGACGTAAGATACATTAGGGCACCAATCATGCTATGATATTTCGTTGCATCGACTGGAGACCCATTTTGATCTAGGTCAAGCTTATCTTTGATCTCCATTGGAGTACCAACGGGATCACAAGTTTCCATTCCATATTTTTTAAGGATTTCTAACACGTATTTGGACTGGTTTATGAAGATGCCACAGGGGGATTGGTTAACTTGTAAACCAAGGAAAAACATCATTTCCTCCATCATCGACATTTCGAAGCGGCTTTTCATGAGGTCATAAAATAGTTGAGTATACCTAGGGTGTGTAGAACCAAAGATAATATCATCAACATAGACCTGTACCACTAAGATGTCGTCGTCAAAGCGTCTTATAAACAATGTCGGATCAATGGTGCCTTTGAAGAATTGATTCTGTAGGAGAAATGTTGACAATTCGTCGTACCATGCCCTTGGTGCTTGCTTTAACCCATATAGTGCCTTCTTTAACTTGTAGACATGGCTTGGATGATCAGCATCGATGAAACCTTCAGGTTGACACATGTACACGTCTTCTTTTAGCGTACCATGCAAGAATGCAGTTTTCACGTCCATTTGAAACACCATGAACGATTTGTGTGCAACATATGCCAAAAATATCCTGATAGCTTCCATTCTAGCAACCGGAGCGAAGGATTCTTCGAAATCTATTTCCTCCTCTTGGCGGTACCCTCTTACAACCAGACGAGTCTTATTTTGGATGATCGTGTTTTCTTCATCATGCTTGTTTTTGAATAACCATTTCAAAGTAAGAGGTTTTATGCTATCAGGAGGAACTAACACCCATACATCAAGCCTTTTGAAATATAGAAGTTCTGCTTGCATTGATTCAATCCATGCAGGGTCGTTCATAGCCTCTTTGACATTTTTCGGTTCCATAGTGCTCACAGTTAATTCATACATGCACATGTCACCATCTGTTCTTAATTGATTTATTGTCAAAACTAGTCGTGAGGGTTCTCCTATCACTTGTTCCAGAGGGTGATCCTTAGTCTATTGATATTCATGAGGGTACAGTTGGTAAAACGTATGCATGTTCGATGGATCCGTATATTGTGAGGATGATGATTCAGCAACACTTGTGGATGGAGTAGCAAAAGGATTTACAAATTTATTGTCATCGAACATAGCATTCGGAACATTGTCAGTAATTGGTGCGGGTTGATGTTGAACATGTTGTTGTGTTTCGAGCTCGTCAACATCCTATGAAGTGTTTGGAAAATTTGTAGCTCGAGAGGATGAATTTGTTGGTGTAGGTGCAGTGTCTGTTGTTGTTGTAGTTGCTGTTGGAGTCTGAAGAACTTGAGGTGCTTGAGCAGCTGAAACAGTTCTTGGAGTAGCTGACGGTTGATCACCGATATGATCATCATCCATAGCTTCAAACAGTAAATCTAATTCACCTTCAGTTGGTTGTTGAGTTGTTAGTGTTGACAGAGCATACGTAAGATCGAGTCCTGAACTGATCTGTCCAGAAGTCATACTTTGAAGCCCGAGTTTTAAACTGCTTTGTTCAAAAGCCATAGTTGAAAGCTCATCAAATGTCACGTTCAATATCTCCATGATTTTCTTTATCCTTCGGTTGTAAACTCTATAAGCACAGGAATTAGCAGAATAAACAATGAAAAAGCCAATATCAACTTTTGCACCAAGCTTCCCAATATCTTCATGATCATTCTTGGGATAACAAAGATCCCCAAATACCTGAAGAAAGGAGATATCTGGTTTTCTGCTGTTAATAAGCTCGTATGGTGTTTTGTCAAATCGACGGTGAATGATGGAGCGGTTTTGAGTGTAGCATGCAGTAGCAATTGCTTCAGCCCATAAGAATAACGGTGCACGAGAAAAGATCAACATTGTTCTAGCAGCCTCCACTAGCGTGCGGTTTCTTCTTTCCACTACTCTATTTTGTTGAGGGGTACGGACAGAAGATGCTTGGTAGGAGATGCCAACACTATTAAAGTATTCTTGAAGCACTTGGTTTTTGAATTATGTGCCATTATTGGTTCTTACAATAATGACTGGAGCTTGTAGAAGAACTGTAATTTTCTTGAGAAAAGTTTTAATCTCCTCTAGTGCTTCATCTTTTGATCTGAGAAAGATTACCCCAGTGTAACGAGAGTAGTCGTCCACAATCACTAGAACATACCGCTTTCTATTTATGCTTGCGATTCTCATTGGACCACACAAATCCATATGAAGAAGGTGTAAACTCTGCTTAGAATTTGGAATGGGTTTGGGTGGGTAAGATGCCCTTTTGCTTTTTCCTTGCTTACATGAGGGACAAAGATGTTCTTTATGGTATATGAACTTTGGAAGACCGGTGACAAGATCTTTCTGGCAAGGTCATTTATGGTGTCGAAGTTGAGGTGGGATAAACGTTGATGCCATAACCATGACTTGGTAGAAGTAGCACGAGCCATGAGGCAAATTGGAGATGCAGAGGCCATATCATGGAGATTGATGGTGCAAAGGTTTGTTGTACGATTTCCTTTTAACAAATCAACTCCTTTGAGATTTTTGACGAAACACATGTTTCTTCTAAAAGCGACCTCTAAATCTAAATCACAAAACTGCCTAAACGAGAACAAGTTGTGCCCTAATCCCTCAACAAAATAAACCCTGGTGATCAAAATACTTCCCCATTGAAGATAACCGGAACCTAGAATTGCAGCAACATGATCATTTCCAAAGCGAACGGTTCCCAAAAACTTCCAGACGAAGTTGATGAGAAGCTTTAGATTCCCGGTCATATGCTTGGAACAACCCAAGTCGACGCACCACAAACATATTTGGATAACCTGCCAAGAGAAAAAGTGGAATTTGGAAACCGTTTAATTGTAGGTTCCTGAGGGTTAGGAGTACATGCATTATCACCATTTGATTTACTGGATGCAATTAACTTTCCTTTAATGTCAAACGTCTTTCTAGTGGGTGACCACCTAAGGCGCATTCTAGGTTTACTAGGCTTAGGTGAAGCAAGTCTTTCTTTGGACCCTACATTCTTCGGTTTCTAGATCTGTGCCTTATGTTTTGTTTGATTTGCAATATTAGAAACATTTACCTTTTGTTTCTTACTACGAGAATTCATGTCATTCAAATAATTAAGCACACAAGCATCATGATTTGCAGTAATTAAACATTGCTTACACATAGCACAAACAATTTCAGATTTATCATTCTGAATAGCAAGCTTAATGTTATTACATTCAGATGACATATGTTTCTTATTCTTATAAAGTAGTAAATTCCTAGGGTGATCTTCTACTTCGACTTCTTTATTCTTGATGCGACTACTCTTAGACGCAGAAGAGACCCTATCATTCTTTGTATTGCTCATATGTTGTGGCCTTCTGGTCTTAGTAGTGATGTCTACTCTTGTAGAAGAGAAACCATTTGAGTCAGAATTAGCAGCTTTCTTAGTGATGACATGAGGTTGTGGAACAGTGATAGGATTTGTCCTAACGCTTTCTTTAATAGGTTTGTTAGGCACAGACTTTACTTCCTTAGAATTCTTGAAATAATTAATCCTAAACATTCCAGGGGCAATCACTTTATCATTTTCTACAACCTTTAATTCATTGGTGGTGGGTACCGAGTTTGAAGTGACTTCGTTTGACAAATCATTCATCTTATCGACCTTTTGAGGAACCCGAGTTTTTGAAAAATTTAGACATTCAGATTGAAATGCAGTTGGTTGTCTTACAACAAACTTGTTTCTTAAAGATTGCAAAAATGGTTTCCTCTCGGTTGATTTATTTGCAAATTTAGTATTCGTACTCGTACCTTTGGTGGTGTCCTTTTGTTTAGAAACCTTATCGAATAATGGGCTCTTAGCTTAGCATTTTCATAAATCGTGTCATGTAAATTATTCTGCAAAGAGTCAGTTATTAATTTGGTTTGAGCTCGTGTCACATTGATAGAGTCAAATAGATTCTTGTATGCAGTCTTAAGATGAGCGTTTTCTTTTTCGTAATTCCGAACCTGAAACTCTAATTCTACATTCTCATTTT
Organism: Tanacetum coccineum; assembly: GCA_026074375.1. NCBI lineage: Eukaryota > Viridiplantae > Streptophyta > Magnoliopsida > Asterales > Asteraceae > Tanacetum > Tanacetum coccineum. Next base: position 52,356 of record BQNB010013011.1, on the reverse strand, counting down.
CAAGTTTCTGAGGCAAAGGATTAAGGGTATCTGATACATATGGAGTATCCTTTCTTTTACCCTTGAGATCTCCCAACTGAGCTTGCAACCGTTCGATCTTTTGTTGCATGTCATTATAAGCTTTATCGTACGAAATTTTGTCGTATTTGCATTCTTCACATTTTTTGTACCAATCATTCCAAAGTTTAGCATATTCATTCTCCTTCTTAATGATACAATTTTCAAGACGTTCTTTCGTACGTTCAAGCTCAGTTTGGAGATTTGATGTATCTACAACAGAATTATTTTGCACAACAGACATAATATCCTGACTGACAACTGCTCTCAAGAGACGCTCAATTTCCAATTCCAATGCCTTGTGCTTAACCAAAGATTCATCAGCTTCTTTTGCAAGAGATTTGAAGTCTCGAACAAATTTGGCTGCTTCTTTCAAAAATTGTATTTCAAAATTTTAAACTCTAGCATCAACTTGGTTGACGATAGGTAAAATTTCATCTTTTACAATTTTATGAATCTCTTGATGAGCACTAGACGACCAATTGTGTATATCTAAAGTCATTGTTTGTTTGACAACACATTGAAGAGTCACAATGGTGCTTTTTACCTCATTCAGAAATTTTCGTGCAACACTTGGTGTAGCATCATCCGATAATTCTTCATTTGGTATTGAAATTGATTTAGAAACATTGGCCGTTTTGGAAGTATTTGAAAAATACAACTCTTCATGTGACTTGGCCGTTTGAGAAACAAAAACTCCCAAAAGATGATTAATCTTTGTATAATTTGCCGGTTTTATTTCTTTGTTTAATTGTTTCATTTTTAGGCGACTCTCTTGAGCAAGTTCCAGTGTCTCCTCCGAATCATACACAGCAGGAGGATCATGCTTTTCTAAAAGAACTTTGCCATTATACAAACTCTGTTGTTTCTACTAAGCTTGCTTGAGATAAAAAGGATTTTGATAACCCAAAGCCATTTTATGTTCGGAGTGGTAAAACGAGTCTGGCTTCGGTGAAAGCATGTGCATCGTTTGAATCGATCGACTCGTTTTGACCAAAATATTATCTAATTCCTTTATCTTATTCTCAAGTTGAATTTTTTTATCAAGAAGCTCGTCTTCGCGTATTTTGAAATCAGACTTGAACCTTTTCTTTTCTTCTTGAAGAGAAGAAACGGTTGATTTTTCCTTTGAAATCTGTTTATTTAAGTTTGAAATTTCCTCATTCAAAGTCGTTATTTATTTACCGGAACTTAGGTGAAGTGCATTTATCTTTTTAGTAAGACATTGTTCTTGATAAATAGACTTTTGGTAACACCTTTCAAGTTTGTCATATTTTTCTTGACTAATTTCAAAACACTTTTCTTGATTTTTATATCTAGCAAGCTCAGTGGTCAATTCAGCATTTGTTTCTTTCATTTTGCGATTGACCGAGTTGACTTTCTCAACTTCAGTAACTAAATTATGAAATAATGATTCTTGGTACGCACGTGTTTCCTCAACAGTTGCAGGATGTTGTTCTACTATTCCCCCACCTTGTTCCACTCTAGAAACCTCAGAAATAACATTACTCTTATTTTGTAGTACTTGGTGTGGTTCAGGAATGGGCTCGAGTAGCTCAGTATACTGCTCCTCTTGAGTAAAAATATTAAATATCTCATCATCATAGCAATTATCATAAAGTTGTACCTCAGCTGATCCGTCTGAGTCATAGATGGGAGCTTTGTCACTCTGAGTGCCCGATGTCGATGCTTGCTGCAAGTTAGCCATCAAAATACAGTTTGCATTGACTTCCTCAATCTCATCAAGGTCTGTTGCAACAGCCATCGAATCAAACTCTTCAGCTTGTAGTTGGATTCCTACTTCTTCCTTTTGAGCAATCAGCAACTGAGTCTGAAGATAGGCTGCATCCCTTCTCCTTGGTCTGACTGTGCAGTTTCTAGCAAGATGACCCACTCCTCTGCAGTTGTAACACATTATCTGATTACCATTATTCCCATTTGAATTACCCTCAGCCCGTGCTGCTACAACATTACCATTCCCATTCTGATTAGCTATACCCAGAACAACAATTACCCCATTCTGATTTCCAACATTCTGAACACCCAGATTCTGAACTGCATTCTAAACAACCTGATTCCCTACATTCTGCCCAGCATACTGTCTAAACTGATTCCACCTATTTCTTCCAACCATATGCATTTGATTATCTTGACCCAAATTCATACCCGGCTCAACAATTTGCCTATTTTAAGGGTTGGATGAAATTCTCTGGTTGTTGTTGGTTGGTGTAGAGTAGTTTAGTTTGAATGCCTTGGCCATTAAAACAAGTGCCATGTTCATTGTAGTAGTAGGGTCTGTAATGTCTTCGGGATTTGGCATAGGTTGTTGCATGTAGTTCTGGTTGAATGATGGTTGTGGGTTATAGTTGTTGTTGGGTAGTGGTTGTTGTATGAAGGTACTTGATGATGGTAGATCTGGGTGAAACACTGAATAATTGAAAGGATTGTTGGAATTTGCCATGAGATCTTGTGTTTTTGCAAGTCGTTCAGCTCTTAGTTCATCTACCTCCTTTTGATTTTACTTTAATAAATCATACAACTTAGTGTAATCTGCTGTATGCAAGTCCTTTGTTTGATGAACAATAGTAACATGTCGACTCCATTCTGGTTGTAAGTTGTTTAGGAACTTGAGATTACTGGCAATCTTTTCTAAAAAGTGTTTGTTTCTCTTGAAATCATTCATCAACTTTGAGAAACGATGATAGTCAGACTCAATCAATTCCCCATCTGTGGAAGTAAACCTTTCCCATTCATTAAACAACTTAGCCTTCTTCTCTTGAATTCCAATATCAGAACATTTCATCATTTGTTAAACACGTAACCAGATTTCTTGAGCAGTCTCACAACTATCAACAGCTGCATAGATGTTTTTAGGAAGACCGAGAAGAATGGTCTGAATTGCTTGATCATCAGCTTCTATCTACTTAAGTTCCTTCTCAGAGAGTTCATCATCTGTCTGCACATGATATGTTGGATTAACAAGAACTTCACGGTCTACATCACCTGGTTCAGGAATCATTTGTCTGACATATGGACCATTCATAATAGAATTGTAGATTAACTTTCCATTTGGTCTACTCTTAGCATAACGGAGAAGACATGATGACCATGCAACATAGTTCTCTTTGTTAAGCATAGGAGGTCGGTTTTCAGAACCGGCTGCATAAATGTCTTCTTGAGTCAACATTGCAAAAGTGATGTGAAATGATATGTAAGGATCTTAAATAGGTAAAGTGATTGTTGTGGTTTTATTTCACAGGATTTTATAATTCTATGACTTAAACCGAGAAAAGAATAATCTTTTTCAAGATTTTACTAAATCAAGAAGAAACCGTGAAAAAATGATTAATTGTTGTGATTTGTTGTGAGTGAAATCGTTGTTGTTGTGGAAGAACTTGAACTTTTGTTAACAATTTATGAGCTAAAACAATGACCGGTGCACAAACTTTGAGCTTAAAATGATTAACGGTTGATTAAAGCTCAAATAAGGACTAACGGTGCAATAACGATTCACGTTGGAGACAAACGGGCTGAATTATAACTATTAAGGACTAACGATGTAAACCTAATTCAAAAAGGATTAATAAACCACTAAAGGATGAATGGTGAATTTATCTTAGAGTCCAAGGACTGAAATTGCAAAGTTCCAATTTTAATTAATAACACAAAACGTTTCCCTCTTATTTATTGTCTTCCTCGTTTTAAAAAAAAACGTAAAATGTAAATGAATACGTTTTCCTTCTCGCAGACTCGTACTATTATCATCATTGGAAAGCAAATATACCACGATGATTGAAAAATGATCATGATCATAATGGTATAGGTTATACGTTCTGTAGTGAACCGACACACGAACCTGAAAACCCCAAAACTACACGAAACGTACACGTTTTGCCTTGAATACCTAAGTATAAGATGCCTAGCCTTCCTATGGTATAAATCCTCCGTGTTCAAGTGTATATTTGGCCTAGTAATGTGGTATTGTTCGCCCAACAAGAAACGTATAACTCGCCTACACACACAAACGTATACTTCGCCTAAGCTTGAAGCGTATACTTCGCCTATACTCAACCGTATACTTCGCCTACACTGTGTTATAACTCGCCCAACTTTCCATGGTATTGTTCTCCTTCACAGAAACGTATAGTTCACCTTCGTTGGACATGTATAACTCACCTACACAAAAAGCGTATACTTCGCCTGACGTTGTAACGTATAGTTCGCCTGATGCAACGTATACTTCGCTTGAAAGCAAACAAAAAAGTACTATCGTCCTTGTTCTTGTCTTGATACTCAAAATAGTAAACACGTCGATGTCTTTGTATCCTTTCTCAAATCGTGTACCACAAAGCTCAATAAACTAACCAAAAAGATTTTTTGAAATAAGCTTGAAAAATAAGCTCGTTTACTATAGAATAAGCTAACCCAAACGCTTGAATAAGATACAAAAAAACTGTTAAGTTACGTAATAGGCCACGAAGAGAAGCTAACAAATAAGCTTGGATTAAGTTTAAATAAGCTACGAAAAGAAAAACCTTGTAAAATAAGCTCGTGACTTTTTCAAACTTAGAGAAAACACCTTTTTGACCCACAAACAAAACAATAACCCGTGACTGAAGACGCTATACGTGTAAGACACAAACCACAAATAAGGTTGAAATACTGTTCTTGAGCCTAAAAGAAATTCACTTAATCCCAAGAGACGAAACTGATTTGAATGAGCCCAATAAAAGTAGTTATCACTACTGTATGATCCGACAAAGAAAAGAAAAAAACAAAACTAAAGATAACAAACTTTAAGAAAAAGCTACGAAATAAAGAAAAAATAAGCTGTTTTGGAAATAAGCCCAAAATAAGTCGAACGAATAAGCTCAAAAAAAATTACCACAACAAAAACACTAAATCCAACCTTGGCTCATGATAGCTTATCAAATCACACACAAAAAAATTAAAAGGAAGAACTAGAGAGAGAGATGTTTAGAGAGAGAAATAACAAAAGAAAAAATGGCTACACATTAAGAGAAAAAAAATGAGCAACACCCTCTCCACATGTGGAGAGGGATTTATATAGTAAATGTACTTGAGCCAGCCTTGGGTTTAAATGGGCTTCCAAGGCCGGGCTTGATATCTAATGGGCTTTAAAGCCCGTAACTAGGCCCATTTAGCGTATAAAATTCCCGGAAACATATACTAGACTAATACAAGGTTCGACAGTCTTAATGACCATCACTTCATATAAAACTAGGTCTAACAAAACATATGGCTTAATGATTCAAGATGAAATCATAAAGCATAATGATTCAAGATGAAATCTCAAAACATATGTTTTTAATGATTCAAGATGAAATCACCTATGTGAGAGAGAAGTAGGGTCGCTTCGAAGGGAATTGTGGGGAGCGCAATTCCTAAGAGCTCTTGAAGAACCAGGCTAGTGTTCATGACCATAACGAGCACGACTATGAGGAATTGACAAGGTCAGGGAGAGTCTTGTGTGAGTGTGTATTGTCCTCTACGTAAATAGATGTTGAGTTCAAGGACATCGCGTCTACTCAGATCTAGGAGACTAAGTGCATCTCACAAGGGAAGGTTCAAAGGGTCACACCTACCTATCCTATGCAGGACTTAACCGCAGAAATTTCGCCAAACCTTTGTGTGTTTTCGACCGATCTCCATTCATGTGGGGGATTGTTGGAAAAATGTATTTGTAAAATGAGTTTTTACAAATTTTGGACAATATTTAATATATGTATATATTACATATATTTGCATTGGATAGTAGCTTTGCGTTCTCCTTGAAGAGAGCTTCGCAACGAGCTAAAGTATGTCCAAAATGGAGTTGATATGAATGAGATATCGTGTCTCAAAGTGAGGCACAAAATCTGGAAAACTAGAAGTATCCCACATCGCCCAAAGTGTGAAGTGGGAATATGTTTATATAGGAATCTTGATATTTGCTATCAAATTCTTTTAGGCTGGTTATGCTCCCACACCTACGTACGCGCGCGCAGTGAGGGTGCAAAAAATGGGATTTCTGGGCCAAAATTGATTCGAAGTTTCTGAACTCTTGTGAGCCCGCCCGACCTGCGAACACGAATGCAGCTCCAAAAGCTCGCCTATGCGCGAAAGTTTTTGCTGCAGATTTCGTTTCCAGTTTTAAATAGTTTCCAGATTATTTTGTATCCATTTAATTATAGAATTGATTTAAACTTTGTGAAGAAGTTTTACACAATCAATTTATATAAATGGAAGATATCAAATCGTGTTTATTATTATAACATATTTGCATATCAGTTTATTTTTAGCTGATATTTTGGCTTGGTGACCAAGATAGGTTTTAGCTATAAAATAAACCTCTTCTCATTCAGTTTTAGACACAGAAACAAATTCGACATCCATTACAGACGAATTCTAGCATTCTCTTTCGATCAGAAACTTGCAAATTTTTCGTGATCCTTCAGGCAAGTTTGTCAGGTCCGGCTGTACAACTGCTTTGTACGTTGTACCTTGGGAAACAGACGACGGATCTGTTTTAAGGGAATCGTGTTAAACACGAGCCTCGTACCACGACCTTTTACTGCTTTATTTTAATTATCGTTCATAGTGTCTGTCTTCTGCTTCTACCCCATTCTGTCTGTTATTTAAATTTCTGTATTTTATTTTCTGTTAATTTAATAATATAATTCGTTTTTATTAATAAAAGTGTAATAGTTTCCCTACATTCTTTAGGTGTTGCTTATCTCTCTTTTTCTCGTCAAAATTGACACCTGCACCCACAACCTTACGGTGAAAATATATATATATATATATATATATATATACTTACCATTTCGTGCGAGAGAGGATTTTTTTTGTAGTTGGTGTTTGAGATTTCTTTGTGTGTTAGTGGGTATTTATAATTAGTAGGTTAGAATATATATTAAAAACATGATTTAAAAAGATATTATGATACAGGCGGTTTTTTTGTGTGGGCTGTTACGAAATAATATTGAATGGGCAGTTACCAAATGGATATAATTTATGAAAGACAATTAAATATTCAGTTATAACATAACATTTAATTATATATTTATGTTTGGAGTATATAGTAAAATTATCACAAATCTTTCTCAAACAAGAAATGTTTTGATTACTTAAAATTTTTAAGACTTCTAGATTTAGATAAACACTTTATATAGTAGTATAGATATAGATTTAGTGGTTACAAGAACTTATAAATGGTTATCTAAGCAAATGACTTGTACTTGTGTACATAAAGGACTATTCAAAATGAGAACTATATCAAATTATTAATATAAAAGTATAACTAACCATAAGGATAATGTTAGTTATTGGAATCTAACCACGCCATAAAATTATATTCACAAAAGAAGTTTGATGAAACTGTTAACTTCTCATTGGTTCCATTAACAACCCATTAATAACTTCTACATTTAATTATGCAAAATCAATCAACAAAATACATCACCTTTGGGCAGATATATTTGATAACTAATTATTTAATTTGCATATATCAAATTATTAACATAAATGTATAACTAACCATAGGGCAAATGTTAGTTATTGGAATCTAACCACAACACAAAATTAGATTCACATAAGAAGTTTGGTGTAATTGTCAACTTCTCTTTGGTTCTATTAACAACACACCAATAACTTCTTTATTAAATCATGCAAACTTAATTAAAAAAATAATCACCTTTGGGCAGAAATATTAGTTAACTAAGTATATAATTTGCAAATACCGCTTAATGATTAAGATTATGGTCATCCTGTGGGCTTAACACATAACCTAAACTCATCAAAACGTAAATTATTACAGCTTTCATTCACTTAAGTGTTTTGGTTAATTGCATCTTTTGGGCCTATAACCAACCTTAACAATTAAGTAGTCATAACACATGTAAACAAAATAACGAAAATATGTATACCCTATTCAATTAAACATTATGAAAGAATACACTCTTGTTAATTCTAATCAAGAAAAACTGTTTCATTCCTCCGAACATAAATGTTCAAATTAGTTTTATTTATTTATGAATTATAATGTGACCAAACTAATGTCACAAACTCAAAAAAAGATAGACTATAGCATAATTACATACATATTTAGATGCAACTATAGTTATCACGGCTTTAGAATTGAAACATATATTATCATACATGTAAGATAGCAGTAAAACACGAACATGTAACTTAATATGACTTAAATTTACATAATTGTTTTGATTAAGTGCTTTCCTTTGGGCCAACACTACTTTGACAATTAGGTGGTCATATGTATGACCGTTCATTCACTTAACTGTTTTAACTAGTAGCCTTCCTTTAGGCATGACAATTAGTTTAAACAATCAAGTAGTCACGAGACATGTTAAAATATATTTCAAACATGTCAAATAATGTCCTTTACTAATTAAATCATTATGAAAGAAGAACACTACAAAACTCATTGTTCAAAATTTATAAACAAGTTATCAGTCATGTAATGTTTCTTTCTAACACATACTGTATAATACTCTCGATTAAATTGTCCATAAGTTATGACAAGATTGAGATTCTTTGTGTTGAACCGATACTGATAGTCATATATATTACATCTATAAGAAAAGTTAGACCAATCCATAAAGTTTAATATTGGATTAAAGTGTAACAAAATAAGTGTCACGTCTCTTAATAAAAGACAACACTCTAGAGTTATTTTTTTAAAGCTTATATACAAGTTAGAGATATATTTATAGCATAATCTTTCCCTTTACCCTTTTTACGATAAGTCATTACTTTATTGTATAGCATAATCTTTTCCATTAGAAAAAGAAAAAGAATAAACACGGTAACATTTGACTTCTCACATTGACAATATGTAAACGATAGCCATAATATCATAAATTATTAATACTAAAAGCGTTACAACGTTACATATTATGATTGATAAACCATGCTCGGATGCCACATGTGATTAATTATCCCAAGAAACATATAACCATAATATGAACGATCAAATAATATTAAGCATAACATTAAAACTTACTCGATGCGAGAGATGAGATCACCATGAACGAAGAACATCGGTAGGATGGAGATCTTCTACTTAATCCTCTCTTCTTAGTGATGGATCATAATGTTTGTTTGTATATTTTATGAGGTGAATAATCCTCTATTTATAAGAGAGATCAAGCATTGATCAATGTCACACCCCGACATAGGCAGAAACACGGGTATGCGACGAAGAATGATCAATCATAACACAAGATACAAAATAGAGAAATCTAAAATGCATTAATGAAAAGTGTCATGAAGATCATCCACCTCAGATACAGATTTGAGTGGGGTCCCAACAAGAACACAACACATAGTCGCCAATTATTACAACCATAAGCCCACGCAGGGGTCCATACTAGTCTCAAACCAAAACCTCAAAGTACTCAAATCCAGCACAAAACTCAAATCAAATCTTCCAGAAGTACAATCCATACAGGATGTCTTAAAGTCTGCTAACACGCATCATAATCCTACTGATCATTTCCCTTACCTGAAAATGATACTCGAAAACGTCAACAATAATGTTGGTGAGCTCGTAGGTTTGGAGAAAACCCAGTCGTTGTGCCAATATTTCAATCAGTTGACAATTGTGCAATATGACAATGAATATATGCAAAAACAATCTCAACCCATGACTTAGCATCCCCGCTAATCATGTACCAAGACCTAGCATCCCCGCTAATCTTATCACCAGCGTGTACCAACGCTCTTGGGGTCGCAACCCTGAGGTCATACGCACCTAAAAGCCTACCAGTACTGGAGCATTTACATAGGGCAACCTTTCACAAACATATCAAATCCTTGCTAATCACACCTTGCCATGCACCTCGATGCATGCAAGAACAATCATACCGCATAATATTCACATAGCAGTCATAAGCACATAAATTGTCCCAAAAACAAAACCACATTTCGCACAGTTCAGAAAATCAATTCAAAACACATTTCAGTATCATTTTCCCCCAACGAAAAAGATTTAAAAAGTGGGGCTACGAGAACTCACCTCAAGCAGCAAATCAATATGACACAAGCAAATGCAGCGACGTCCGAACACGACCTAGTCCAATTAATGTTCCACTTAGACATTTATTTCCAAAACAGTTTTCAGGTTTGATGCATAGTGGTTAGATGCGCGTTGTACGGTCATTCTTAACGTTTTCAGTGGTGTGATGTTTGTCAACTTATCCCCAAAATATCATACTTCCAACCCATACCTTAGATAATACTTATACTTATACTATTTAATATAATAGTCGAGAGATATAAGAAATAAATACTTATATATATATTTCGACAAGTCCATTCGGTATACTTAGTTACCATAAATTGATCATTTATACTATACGAAATGAAATGTTTATTCATGCTAAACATTTGAGAGAAGTTTCGAGAAAATATATTTTTTGTCTTTTAGTCGACTTATTAAAATAATAATATAATAATATTTCATTATTAAATCGAAAAGTCACGTTTTGAGTAAAAATTTTAAGTATAGATTTTTTACGAAATTTCGACATGACTCGTACGTTTATATAATATTTTCCAAGGTTTTCAAACCTTAAATTCAACCACTTTTTATAATTTCAACATTTTCCGACAAAAATCTCAAAATCACCTTTCGCAACTATTTTTAAATCCCATTTCTCAAGACGACGTTCAATAACATTTCATAAGTATACTTCACTTTCCAAAAGTCCTTCAAAACCCATAATATGACTAGATAATGCTTATTGGGCTTTAAGGCCCAATAAGAATCCATTAAGGGTTTTACTTATCAAAATACGTTTTAAGCCCGATTCTAAGGCCCATAAATACATATAAGTCCAAATTGATAAGTAACAAAGTAACCCGAACCACAATAAGCACTCAATAAGCCACGGCTTATTGAGGCTTATTGGGCCGTGAGCCCAATAGCTCTAAAACCAACTCCATAAGCTTAAAAGTAAGCTAATAAGCTATATAGTATATTCGGTTATCACCTTAAGCTATAAAAATTGTCCACAAAAATATGCAATACAAGGTAAATAACCAAAAACACTTCCCTTGTGTTTCCTTCTTTTGCCATGAGCATATAAACCCCAAAATAAGCTAATAATGCCTATAAATAAGCCCAAAAAGCTATTATCCAAAATAAGCTAATTAGTAATAAATATTTTTCAACCATCATGACCACAATATCAAAACTAACAAAACCATTATTTTCTTCTTTTTTGTTCGAACACATAACGTGCCCTTTTTATCCATACGTAAACTTTTCACTTTTGATTTTTAACAAACGGGTCGTACAACAAACATCTATGCATCATTTACCATACATAAGTACAAGTTAAATCAAAATTTGGAAAACTTACAAGATGGGTCTTGAAAGTAAATTTTGTCGCGAACCGGACAACCCAAACATTGTTTTAATGATTACCCAAACACTGGAATCAACCCGGAAGTACCCAAACTCTCATGTTTTTGATCAAGATTGAAAATTATAAGTGTTTGTGTATGTTGTTTAGTCGAACGAAGCACAAGAGAGAAAGGAAGAAAGATTTTGAGTTTCAAACATGCATTGTGTGTGTTTTGGATGCAACGAAATAATATGTACTAGGAGGTTGGACCATCATGCTAAAAAAATGCCATCCTTGTCCCCTTGTTTGTCTATAACCGGCCATGGTATCCTAGAGCCTCGGGTGTCTTCGTTTTTGTGTCGGGTTCACTTAAAACTCAAAAACCTCGATCGTAAAATATTTCCTGAGGTTATTTAGCATTTTTATTCACTTTAAAAATACTTTTCCCATAACTTAGAGTATTTACATGACTCATTTCCACATTAAACTTCCCAAAAATCATTTTGAACATTATCGGACGTGTTGGGACTCGTTTTCGGCATTTCACGCTATTCACGGGTCAAACCACCCGGAACATAATCAACATAATAATACCCTCTAAAAGGATTATTCACATCATTTAACCATAAAACACCTCAATCACATAATTTCACCACCGTCAACACAGTATTTGCTCTAACATAAAATAACAAAAGTCAAATAGTTAAAGGAGTATATTAGAACATTCAAAACTCACAAAAAGGGCAAGGGTTACAAGCTGACTCCATCTTCCCAATCTAACGTGTATAAACTATATCACCTCCTTTACCATCATACTTCTTAGGGTTACAAGCTAAGAACTCCTTATACGTATAACCTCTACGGTCGTTGTTCTCAATGACATTCCTAACATTACCTCAGATGTTGTCATTGACGGCAGTGCCACTTTGGTTCCTATTGTCTCCCTGATTGCTACCTTGGTTGCCTACTTGAGCTAAAATAGTGGGTAGCAAGTTCTGCAACTGTTAGGCTATATTTATGGAGAAGTCAGGGACTCCATCTACACCCTTATTAGCTTTAACACCTTGGTCATTTCCTTGACCCTCAGGTTCACCAGTTGGTTCAACATTCCTCCTCCTAGGCTCTCTCTCTTACTCTTCTACCTCCTCTACCAACTCGTCTACCCGTTCTCCTACCTCGTGGTGTGGCAGCAGGCCGGCCAGCACTTCGGGTCATCACCTTTGGCGGCATTATCCACACGAGGGAGAACATGGGCAACGTTAGGTAGGCGGGAAGGTTACCATATATATAGTATAACTTAGTATACTATGATACACATAATACGGTCCTGAGGTGTCAACGCCGATTTGTGTGAACGATAATACTAAATACGCGTGAGTCGTGATACGTTTATAACTACGTTGGCCACCATATTTGTAACACCCCCAAAATGGGCCACAACGGAATATGATGTTCCGGGGGCGTTACTTCATAATACAACAGCACAAGGTACAAGAGAGAACGACCTCTAAGTGTCGTTTGAAAAGTAATCATGTATTGTTTAGACTCCAATGCACATCAGGCAAGCACCTAGCACTTAAGTACCTGAGAAAACATGTTTTAAACGTCAACAATAATGTTAGTGGATTTATAGGTTTATAAAATAAATGAGGCGGATAGCAAGATTTCCCTACAATAGTGTAACAATTACAATATCACAAAATGTATTACGAAATGCACTAAGCTCATGACACTGAAGCTCAACAATGTATGTATCAACTACATATAAATGATGGTGCCCAATGTAGATGTTCAACCCGTAACATCTATGAGTCTGACATGGTATGCGTTCGTCGTTCCGTTCAACCGAAATACTAGCAAGTGCTACTTACCTGAACGGGGTTGTTAATTCCCAAATACATCTATTCATAACATTCGCGCTCACATAATATAATTAACAATTACATATATGCAATTAACAGTTCATGATGAAGGGCATAGTGGGTTATAGCTACTTAGGCAAACTCGTAATATTTGAATTAAAATGTACTTGCATCCATTTTGTAAAACAAACATGATCTCATCCCCGAGATTTGATAAATGATTGAAAAATATAAAATGGGGACTATAAACTCACCTCGATGCAATAGCAAGATAATATCAAATAAGTGCAAGAATATAAGTCGTGCTCAACTTTGCCTAATGCAACCTAATAAATATAGTTCGTGTAAAATGTATACTTGAAAAATAATACAACAATGCATTTATTAAGTTAGATCACCACCTAATAGTTTTTGTTTAGTTTATAAACTAAATGTGTAAGTTATTATTTTTTTTTTTTTTACGTGTAATTAAAATGTCTATGTAATTTGTATATAAATACACTTGCAAAAATGAGTTTCTATATTGTCCTGTTCTTTAATGACGATGTTTATATAATGGTTTAATCATGTAGAAAATAGTCTATTAGTCCAACAATAAATTTAATCACTTACGCTCGTTTTGCTATTTTTATTATTTACAAAGTGTCAAAATATATAGTTTAATTGAATTCGTAAATAATATATATAAAGATTCAAAACGCGTATTAATATTATATATATTATACACTATTATTTCTTAAGGTTTTTATAGTCCAAACGGATCCGAAAACATTCGTAAACACTATTTAATGTTTCAAACAGCAACTATGTTTGATAAAAATGTGTGCAGAAACTTTATTAATTCTTCAGAAAAATGGCCCGACTTTAGAAGGGCGTATCTCTTTCGTTATAATGAGTTACGGGTCGTTCCAACTCGAGGAGTTAACGGAAAATCATAATCTACAAGTTCTCTTTTATAAATATTTCCTGACTTGGACCAGAAAAGGGTCAAAAATGCGTTTCTGTAAGACAGAAAGTCCGAAAGCTTGCAAAGCTGTAAAAAATACTAGTTTTTCGTCAAACTTAAATCGGCTATAACTTATTCGTTATAAGTCTATTTTTCGAGTTCCTTATATATTCGGAATCGTCTTGAGACGTATTATCACATTTTTAGGTTTATAGATTGCCTAGAATTTTGTGCCAAAACAGTAGGTACAGACAGTTTTTATAAATGTATATAAATATTTTATTTTTGTAGTTTTTACCATGACTTATTTACTACAAGTCCACTAGGTTTAATAATACAACAACTTTCATGTAAATAAAGTCCACTAATTTTTATATCCATCCAAAACACTTCCATTTCACAAGTAAAAATGTCAAGAACATAAAATAAACTACAAAACTATATAAACAAATTCATGAACAATATATTTAACAACTAGTTTACTAAATTAACTAGCACTTGAAATATATCAAAATAAATATTTTTAAGTGTTCCATCTTGTACATATTTTATTTTTTACATCCCTTGTAAGTATATATACATACATATAGTTAAGTCTTGTTCTTGATTTCTTGTAGTCTTTTTATAAAAATTAACTAATTGGTGATATAACTATATAAATAAAAATGTACATAACAAAGAATATTTAAAATGAAAGTATGAGAAAAGATATAAACCTTAGTGAGAGAAAATGGTGATGAACACAATCTTTAGCCTAAATCAAACCCCTTTTGTTTGATAATTGTGCTTGCAAATAATTTATCAAAGGTTGAACTTTTCTTGTCCTTTTTACTTGTTGGCTGCTGAATGGTATAGGAAAGAAAATAGAGTGATTTTGTTTGAGGTCTTGATAATTATGAAGTGTTAGGTATAGCTCTTATATAGGGAGTTAAAATGGCATGGTCTTAAAGTGTATTTCTAGTTCAATAGTACTTGTTAATCTAAAAATGACATAGAGTGTAAGAAAGTTGTATGTATGCCGTGTATATTGCTCAAAAGTAGTTAGGTATCACTTTGTGAGTATGGTTTGTATCACATGATAGCATAAAAAATTATTTAGCATAAAAATAGAAATACCCAAGATACAAAAATGTTTCACATACTACATTGGGAGAGAGGGTGGCGTCAAGTTATAGGGGGAAAAGACAAAATGTGGTTTTTGATTTATTTTATACAAGTATGCATGTATATGAATGTATAATTAGGGATGGTGATAACTAGTTGCATGCATGCATGAGTCTAAATGTATACGTAAGCGTTTTATGTAAAGTACGACAATAAAATAGGAAAACTTGTAAATTACATCCGTAATAATTATATAGTACTTATTCGACGTAATCGTTTTATTTTTTTAATGCCGGTTTATGTTGATGGCTGATTTTTCGTTTACGCGATTTAACTTAACGGTTGAAATTAAAAGTGAACGCGTAAAAGTTTAAAATAAATAGTTAAATATTTATTGATGTAAAAGGACGCGAAAATGTGAATTGTTACAGTCTCCCCGTGTTAAAAGAATTTCGTCCCGAAATTCAGGTTGTGTTGCTTTTCGAAATGGTGCTGATGAAGAGGTGTGAATAATCATCTTAATCCTCCTAATGTGTGCTAAGTAAATTTTGCTATCTTAATGTAGAACCTTATTGGTACGGGTCTAAATCCTTTGATGACGGTTAACTTGCCAGCGGGTTGTCCTTCGAGAATATAAATAGAAAATTTGAATTTTGACAAACGTTTTTAAGGTGACTACTTCTCAGCATGGCATGGTCCTTTCCAGAATTATATATAGGTGATCAGGCTATATATATTTGAGGGCTAACGATGCCATGCTCATTTTCGTCAAAATAGTACAAAATAATAGTTTATATGATGAAAACAATGTGGTTTATTATTTTGTGAATAAGTAACGAGGTAGTTCATAAAGTGATGGTAAAATGATTGTAAGGTGGTTTATAAAATGTCGGTGAAATAATTCATGAAAGATGGTAAAATGGTTTATCGTGTGATGGTGAAATGTTTCATAAAGTTATAATGCTTTAGAGAGTGGTTTGCATGAATGAATGGAAAATTGAAGTAAAATTGATAAGATTTTCGCAACACATTAATTGATAAATAATTTGAAATCATTCGTACAGTACAACGGATATTTAAGAGAAAAATACAACGAGAATTCCTAAAAGGATAAAGTCTAAGCATTGATATCATCCTCCGTGTTGTCAAGGTCTTGATTGGTTTCTCCTCCTAAGGCATACACCATTCCTCGGGCTTCAGTACCTTGGTTCTTCAACACCGGGCAATCACTCCTGTAGTGCCATTGATTCCCACATTCATATCAAGTGGTAGTTCTTTGGTTGTTAGCATTAATGGGATGCCAACAATCCTTTATCAAATGACCGACTTTCTTGCAGTTGGTGCACTTGGGTGCACAGTCTCCATCATGGTGATAGTTGCACTTAGGGCACAGAGGTTTAGATCCTCTGTACGGTTTTTTCTCTTATAACACCCTTAAATTTGCAACGCAGCAAAATACAACATTGGGGTGCTACTTCATAATATAAGCTCACGAGTCACGGTAAACGACATTCAATTTTTATTAAAAAGATCAGAGTTACAAGGTCCCAATAACTTTATAAAAACTCATTTCAAAATAATCCACAACATGTTTAAGTTTCTTTAAAAGAAAATATTTTATCATATGTGCAAAGTTCACCAAGTCCACGTCCTTCGATATTCGCATTTCATCCCATCCAAGCTAGCAAGCATATACCTGAGATAAACAAGCTAAAAAAGTCAACGAAAACGTTGAGTGAATTCATAGAGTTTATAAACAATCATTTTGAACACAAGCATAGCAAAACATTTAGTTCATAGAACAATCACAACGATGCTAGAGCCACGAACCGAACCTTAACCATGTGCCCAACCTGGAGTGCTAACACTCCCAATACTAAGTACAATATGTCTCAGTATGCCTTCGCAAGGAACACACGTCTGACAGGTCGTTAGGCCAAAATAGATCTATTATTGTTGCATTAGCGTTCATCGGTTAGCGGTGATTGACGGTTCATGAAGGAAAGGCCACAACAATACACTCATAGCAATGTTCACATAATAAAATCACATGTGTTTGATTTTCTAAAACAAGCATGTATCTCCCTCGCGGGTTTTTAAAACATAAAACGATTTAAATGCGAGGCTATGAACTCACCGTGAATAGGAGTGCCAACCGAGAAATCACATAAAGAGAAGGAAGCGACAAGTCAATCCCGTCCTATATTAATAATGATCAATGTTTTAGAAATTAAGTTTAATAACATGAGTATACTTTTATATATAACATAATACATGATTAACATATATATATATATATATATATATATATATAATCTTACATGTTTAAAAATTTCATGTTGAGAATCCAAAATAACTTAAAAATCTTCTAACTTGCATTATTGGAAATTCGTCAATTTTCCTAGTTACTAAATGTTGCCTAATGAACACCAAATGACTCCACTTATTGTCCATCTCTTATTTCTAAACACCTATGTGTATTAACATCTCATTATAATCGGCGTTAAACTCCTTAATCATCTTAACTATTTTCAAAGAATGATACAATGTACAATGCCCAGTTTTGGTTCTGCAGAAACTATGCAAATGTGAGACAGCAGATGGCCCATGAGAAAAAATCAAAAAAATCTGGAAAAATTCCAGAAGGTCACACATATCATGGGAAACTTCCAGTTCAAATTTTGTAGAAAAATATGATGTTTTGACCCGTCTGCACAGCCCAATACTACAACTGAATTTCAGGATAGCAAACCCAGTTTTGGCACTTGGGTTTGCAAATGCCTTTTGACCCACCTTAATACCTTGAAATTTGATGAGGCCTGGTTTATTGGAAAGTACATTCGACGTAGTTATCCATAATGTCCTGCAAACCTATCAATGCTATCGGAATGACCAAGTTATGACCTCCTAAAGTTGGCCTAAAATTCGGATTAAAAACAGGGTATGCAGAATTTTGCCGAAACTTTTCCAAACTTCAAACTAACGCATAGGATTCGTTTTTAGGAGTTACAAGTCGCGCGAATTAGCGCCGCGAAGCTATGGATAAGACCTACGCTAATCCTACGTCGAAACTTGTCTGATCAAAACACAATTTTTCCCACGCTCACCTGAACTTTCTGGTTTAAATTAGTACTTAATAACACCCTTCATTCATCAATCTCTCGCATCAAAAACATATTCAACACTCCTAAACCAACCTAACCATCATCCTCAATATGCTAATTCATTGAATAACCTCAAGAACATATAATACCTATACTAACAAGGATTCTCAACAATGGATTTTCATAACATGTAATTAAATATAGATAATCAAAGTAAAAATTTAAGAAATTTACTCACAAAGTAGCACAATAGATAGTAGAAGATGATCAAACAAAAAGCCCTATGGTTTTCTTGAATTTGGCCGCGGCTACTAAGTCTCCAAACACAAAAACCCTAACTTTTTCTTGAACCAACTATATTCAATAATCACTAGAATAATCCCAAGACCATTCTCTTCTTAATAATTTTCATACATTGGTAGATGATTAATTTTTATAAAATTACATTTTCTTGAAAATCCCTTGCATGGTGATTTATAATTTAGAAGGAATGATAAGGGTTAGTTTATGGAGGTTTTAGAGTGATTATAAGGATGATTTGATGATGTTTGATTGTTGATGGTGATGATGTGATGCTGTTTGGCGTCGAACAGGGGAGAGGAGCAGAGAGCAAAACAGTCGTTGTAAACTATGATATAAGTATCGGAGTGTTATGTTATTCGGTGTATAAAAATTATAAAGGGTGAATTTGGGCTTATCCCCCGGTTTGATACAAAAAGAAAGGAAGTGGGCTTAAAATTTATAAAAGGGGTGTGAGTGTTGTTTGGGCCGCCAGACATGGAAGAGAAAAAAAAGGGCTCGATGGGCTAGTTTATGTATTAACTATTTTATACTAATAAACCTCGGCCTAAAATTTTATTTAACCCGATACATTTATAAAAATTCAAGTTTGATTCGGTTTATGATTAATAAAAATAAAGGTTGACGAATATAATTAAAATAAAATAATTAAATTCTAACGGTTAAAAGTTGGCATTCGTGATTTCTCGATTGACGTGACGAACGCAATAGCTTATAATTACTCGCGAGGATTTTTAAAATTGACGATTTTATTTAAAATCGTTTAAGAAATATAATGAATAATTAAAAATTTAAGATTTAATTATTAATTTAAGCTAAGTAGTGACCTTAAAATACGCTAAAAATAAATTCTAAAAATTCTTTAGTTACACGGTAATTGTTTTTATATGACGATATAAGGTCACACGGTCAAAAGTCAAGTTAAAACCGAAAAGTAAAAGGGTAAAATGATAAAAACACACTTATTAATTCAATTAAAATGTTATTTAATATGAAAATTGACGGTTGTCACATTCTCCCCTCCTTTAGGAAGCGACGTCCCGACGCTTAATCGCTTTATTCGTCCCGAATTTCACTTGCAATGACTGTTCACATGGTCTCACATTATGGCCACACGACCTCGGTGCATTTGGAAAATTTTCAAAGCGACAATCAATTCAAAAATCATCGATGACCACACCGATCAAATCAAAGCACATATCGTCCAACGGGTCTCGTTAAAAGAGATCGCGACATTATAAAAACTGTCTGGGGTGAACATAACTCCATCGAAAGCGTTACAACGCTATTCAGAACAATGCACTTATCATTAAGCTTACAAAATCACATAATTGCATGCTCGCTAGCCGTCAAGCCATGCAAATTGAAAGAGAGCGCATTGGTGCGGAAATCATTCGGAGTAATACATAACTCTTTCGAATGCACTACGGCTTAATCGAAACAAAGGGTACTTATCATTATAGCCATAGAATCAAATAACGGACAGGCTTTCTATATAGCCAAGCCATGCCAATTAATCAGTTCAATCACGTTAACTCATGCTTGCTAAATAGTCAACCATGATTAACAACAAATAATCCCAGCCTAAGAAAAGTTTTTAAAGTTACAGGATGATCACGGGCCTGAAAGCCATGGATGCATATCCAAAAAAAAGATTTTTATCATCGTAGGGTGCTCACACGCGGATCCATACCCAATCATTGTAGAGTGCTCACAAGCGGATCTACACCCCCCCATACCCTATCATTTTGGAGAGTGCATCAAAACGCGGATCCCTACCCTATCAATGGTCCAAGTTTTGCGATTATATTATCAAACCCTGAGCATTCTTCACGGTGCTCCAGGCACGATCGTCACCGGCCCGGGTTCCACCCGTGGAATAAATCGAGCTCGCACACCAATCGCGACCGCTCCTACCCGACTCCGTCTTGTGTCTTTCAACGAGCGTCGAGGACCCTTGTCCGTGTCTTTCAACGGGGGCTTAAAATCAGGTTACGCGTTACCCACGACTATCGGAGTCATTTCACATGCCGCTCGAGCTCGCACAAACGTACGACCACTGATAAAATTACATTTACATAAACACATACAAGCTAAAAGTTTTGCACATATAATTTTTCAAACTCTATGCTAGCCGTCGTTGATCATCGACGCTCAAAAGGGGAGCGAGTCAAGCACAAGGACTCCTCAATGAATAACGGAGACGACAAACGAGATTGTCTTTATCTACCGCCACGAAGTCGGCAAACTCTAACTGTCCATCGCGTACCGTTTTATTCCCTACAGAAAGTGATGACAGACGACATCACTATGATTCGGTAGGATCCGACCATTATGCCTAGCTCTCGCGCCGAAGACTCTCCCTTTTGAGCTATCCTTGTGTGACTCTACGTTGGTATCCGAGTCACCACTCTACGTTGGTATTCGAGTTCACAAGGCAGAATAGGAACAAATCAAACACCTCGAATTCTCAACTCGAAGCTTGTGTAAGGATTCATTCGTAAAATTGTGACGAACACCATACGATTCGGGGGTAGAAGTTTCCTTCCGATTAGGGGCTTATTCAACTGGACATGATTCCACATTTTGGACGTATAGAAGAACTTTCCTCTACGGACGTCGTATCGACATATAGGGAAAAATGAAAGAAAGATAATTGTAAGATACATTTGGATGTAGGAGAAGTTTCATTCTTGCCTCTGACGTTTACTTATGTACTCGGCTTTATCCACTTTGGTGTTTCTGTTTGTTAAAACATTCGTTCAGGTCGGGTTATTCAGGAATTTCTTGGTATTTCATCACCAACATGGTGATTTAGATGGGATCCACACGTTACACATGACACCCAAAAGTATTTTCCGGAATTATTCAGATGAAAGGATGCCTTTCTAAGTCAAACATCGAAAGAAAGATTTCAAGGAACGCAAGAAATAAATCGACAAGTTTTTACGAAATCGATGAATAGGATTACATTGCATAAGGATCTACCACTTGGGAAGTGTGTCTCACCCAAACATTTATCGAAACCCCAGTTTAAGGCCGACGATTAGTCTGACACGGCGTAGCTCTTCCTGGATTATCCATAGTTAGCTAGGCTATGCACAATGGGAACCAAGCAACGTCACATCCGGACTTTAGCGTGGCTTTTCTTGAATTATGCATAGTTAGCTAGGGCTTATGCACAATGAGGTCCGAGCGAAGGACACTTTCGTATCCGAACACTATATCTGATTAGGAATGTTTTAGACCTATCCTTGAAAATAAGTAAATCATTTGACATAGCAATGGGAATTTTTTTTTACCTTCGTTTTGAAAAACACATAAACTAATGTTCATTCATTTTTGGGACACACATTTTTGCTTTGCCTTCTTGTGAAAATCGAAACAATTTGGTGTTTAATTTGATAAAGCATTTCATATATTATTATATTTTGGAATAAAATGTTCATAAAGGGACCATTTAGGGCGCGTTTGGAGATTTAAGGATCATAGCAATGTAAAGAGTAGTGAATTAGAATCAATGCAAGTCGAACGAAGTAATATGGGCGATTATATTTGCTAACTGAAATTGTCCACACTAGGAGTCATGAGTACTCCTAGGGGATCCGTCAGTGTTCGAGTAGGTAACAACAACTCTACATATATATCATGACTGAACATCGAGGTTAAGAGCATCATCAAAAGTGCTGAAAGAACAAGATCATAATAATCTATAATGAAGCCAGGGTTAGTACATACGCTCCCCAATCATACATCATATTCAGAGGTAATCTCCATTGTTTTTGTTACAAGTATTCATCAAACATGATTTCATAACACGGGAAAAGAAAAAAGGCTGCGCGGTGTTTATGTAGAGGACAATAATGCACCAGCACAGAGCTTTACTAACTGGCACTAGCAGTTTCAGTGATCTAGACAAAAAAAATGGTCCATACAACGACTCAAAAATTCATAAGTGAATCAAAACGAAGGAATTTTGATTTGTCCCAGTAGAGTGAAGATTCCTCTATAAAAGCAGTGAGGCGTCTATCCACGTGCTCGACCACGACCTTATAATTGGTTGTCCGTGATTAGAAGAATACATATGTAGTAGAAGAATGCTTTATTGATAAGTAAATAATTTATACACACACCACACACACACACACAACACACTATATATATATATATATATATATATATATATATATATATCATATATTTTAATTTATTACATACATTACATACTACACACAATACATACATACATAATCATTAAGTATTATACTAGTGGTATCCTTATGTGCGCCAAAGTTTACTTATTAGCCACTTATTGATTAGCATTTCTTCGTCATAAATTTTACGTCACTTTTCCGAAAAGTTTTTATTTTTAGAAGGTTACTATTTTAGGAAAGTTTCTATTTTTGGAAAGTTTCTATTTCAGAAAGTCTATTTATGGTAAGATATGAATTACCGATTAATAGAATGTTAAGTTTCCGACAACTCCCGACACGCCAATAATTTATATATACTTATCCATATTTCCTTGTTTTACCTTATGAATATATACATAATTACATATATAAAGTTTTTTAAATATATGTTCTTATAAACTATTTTGAGTTAACCGAATAACGTACCCAATTATATATATGTCGCTAATTGTTTCCTGTTAACATTTCATAAGCCCCAAACGGACTCTAAAACGCCCAATTCCAATGTTTATACCAAATTCAGCAATCTAACCACAACTTTTACAAGTTTTAACTTTTATTATATTTTTTGCCCAATTCTGACCCGTTTCAAAATGGAACCCATTAGAACACATTTTTCACGGACTCGGACTCTAAGCATTTTTCCATGTAAAAACGATTTCCGGGAAACTTTTTAGTTCTGGCGAGACCGGAACCCAAACATAATGACCAAAAGCCACTGCAAGTTTCTCAGCGAAAAATATTAAAAAATGCAAGACCATGCGTTTGCGTTTTTGACCCGTTATAAGGCGTTTTTACTTCTAGAAAACCTCGCGGAAAGGTAAAACGTCATTTTGAACAACTTTCCAGTTTTGCCTGAGACCCGAAACAGAGCCGAAATTGCCTGGAAAAACGCTATCCGCATCAATCTGATCTGTGGGTAATTTTATGAAAACTCAGATTTAGAATTAGTTTTTAAACCCGTCATTACTCGCCTTTAGACCAAAAGAACCTCGCCTTTAGACCAAAAGAACCTCGCGGGGCAGTAAAACGGTTTTCCGAACAACTTTCATGTTTTGGCCGAAGGCCGAAACGGACTCGAAAGTGACGAAAACGCCCCCTCAAAAATCTGACAGCAACCGTTTATAACCAAAAAGCTGAAATTTTAACAAAATTTTGCCTAGTTTCAAATTGCCATAAAAACTTCGTTTTTAGGAGATACGGGACGATCCTTATATCGAAACGATCGTCTTGACAAGCTCTATCATATTCTTAATTATAATTTTAATTTTAACATTTTTACGACGCCGAAAAACGGGCTGTACTTTTCTGCATAAAACGACCCGTTTCAAAACTTAACCAAACGCTAATTTCTCGACACAACAACTTCACAACTACACCTAATTAGCCTATTTCCGTCCACTAACGCCTCAATCAAATAATCCTTCCACATATTATATATACACTAAACTAATCGCACATGGATTCAAAGTAAAAATTAACAGCTTGCGATATTCATAAGAAAATAACCTAAAAGAGGGTTTAAGAATACTCACAAACACTAGTAGATGCAAAGAAAATGATCAACAAATATTCTTTCTTGCTCCTTAGCTCTTTGGTTCCTTAGTCGCGGCTCAAAACACAATCCAAAAATCTACAAAAAGACCTAAAATTTATTTATATTGCATGTATATGTATATATTACACACATACAAGATTAACCATGTCGTATCATAATGGCGACACCATTACATAATATCAATAGTACAACTCGTAATTACGCGCGTAGCGATGATTCGAAGGGCATATATAGAGGTATAGCGGTTCGTCGAAGAACGGGTATCGTATATATATAATTACCATTTATACCACGCATTTGGTATAAAGTATACAATTAAAGGCTTAGCACAAAACACATAAAGGATCGGGATGGGAATGCGCCGCGGATATCGGAAATCGTGTGAACACTCGTGAATTTTTTTTCAAACCAGTTCATAGTCCTAGGTTTTGAAATACGAACTAGTTCGCTATGTCTAGTGCTCTTCAATGGGTACCGATCTATGTAACACTCAAATTTGCAAGCTAGCAGAATACAACATTGGGGTGGCTACTTCATAATACTAAGCTGAAGAGTCACGATAAACGACATTTCAATTTTATTAAAAAGATCAGAATTAACAAATGGTCCCCCATTTACTTTTATAAAAACTCTTTTTAAAAATAATCCACAACTGTTAAGTTTCTTTAAAAAGAAAACATTTATCATATGTGACCAAAGTTCACCCAGTCCATGTCCTTCGAATATCCCCATTCCATCCTATCATGCTAGCAAGCATATACATGAGATAAACATGCTTAAAAGTCTACAAAGACGTGAGTGAATTCATGTAGTTGATAACAATATTTTGAACACAGCATAGCAAAACATATAATTTCAATAGACGATTCACAACGATGCTAGAGCCACAAACCGAACCTTAACTGTGCCCACCAGAGTGATAACACTCCCATACTAAAATACAATATGGTACTCCGTTATTATGCCCTCATCAGGTACACACGCCAGACAGGTCGTTAGGCCAAAATAGATCTATTATAATTATATTGGCCATTAAGCGTTCACGGTTAGCTGGTGATTGGGTTCATAAAGGAAGGGTCACAACAATACACTCATAGAAACGGTCACTATAAGTTACCTGTGTTCGATTTTCTAAATCAATCATGTATCTCCCCACGGGTTTTTAAAAACTAAAAACGATTTAATATGCGAGGTAGGAACTTCACCGGGAATTTAGTGCCAACCGAGGATAATCACATAATGAGATGGATTGCGGACACGTCAATCTCGTCCTTTATTAATATGGATCATGTTTTGAAATTAAGGTTAATGCATGAGTATACTTTTACTTATAAAACCTAATACGATGATTAACACACCATATATTATATATCTTACATTGTTTAAAACATTTCCAAGTGAGAATCAAAATAACTTAAAAATCTTCTAACTTGCATTATTAGAAATTCGCCAATTTTCCTAGTTACTAAACGTTGCCTAATGAACACCAAATGACTCCACTTATTGTCCATCTCTTATTTCTAAATACCTATGTGTATTGACATCTCATTATAATCGGCGTTAAACTCCTTAATCATCCTAGCTATTTTCAAAGAATGATACAATGTACAATGCCCAGTTTTGGTGCGTGCAAGAAACTATGCAATGCTGGAGACAGCAGATCGGGACCCTGAGGAAAAAATCTGGAAAAAATGCCAGAAGGTCACACATATCTGGGAAATTCCAGTTCCAAATTTTTGTAGAAATATATGATGTTTTGACCCATCTTGCACGCCCAAATACTTACAACTGAATTTCAGGAAGCAAACCCAGTTTGGCATTGGGTTTGCAAATGCCTTTTGACCCACCTTAAATACCTTGAAATTTGTGAGGCCTCTGGTTCGTTGGAACAGTACATTCGACGTAGTTATCATAATGTCTGCAAACCTATCATGCTATCGGGGGGCATGACCAGTTTTACGACCTCCTAAAGTTGGACTATATATGCGGATTAAAAAACGGGTATGCAGGAAATTTTGCCGAAACTTTCCAAACTTCAAAACTAAGCATAGGATTCGGTTTTTAGGAGGTACATGTCGCTGCGATATTAGCGCGCGAAGCTTGGATAAGACTACGTATCCTACGTGCGGAAATTGTTTGATCGAACACAATTTTTCCCACGTCTCACCTGAACTTTCTGGTTTAAATGAGTACTTAATAACATCCTTCATTCATCAATCTCTCGCATCAAAAACATATTCAACACTCCTAAACCAACCTAACCATCATCCTCAATATGCTAATTCATTGAATAACCTCAAGAACATATAATACCTATACTAACAAGGATTCTCAACAATGGATTTTCATAACATGTAATTAAATATAGATAATCAAAGTAAAAATTTAAGAAATTTACTCACAAAGTAGCACAATAGATAGTAGAAGATGATCAAACAAAAACCCCTATAGTTTTCTTGAATTTGGCCGCGGCTACTAAGTCTCCAAACACAAAAACCCTAACTTTTTCTTGAACCAACTATATTCAATAATCACTAGAATAATCCCAAGACCATTCTCTTCTTAATAATTCATAACATTGGAGATGATTAATTTTTATAAAATTACATTTTCTTGAAAATCCCTTGCATGGTGATTTATAATTTAGAAGGAATGATAAGGGTTAGTTTATGGAGGTTTTAGAGTGATTATAAGGATGATTTGATGATGTTTGATTGTTGATGGTGATGATGTGATGCTGTTTGGCGTCGAACAGGGGAGAGGAGCAGAGAGCAAAAGAGTCGTTGTAAACTATGATATAAGTATCTGAGTGTTATGTTATTCGGTGTATAAAAATTATAAAGGGTGAATTTGGGCTTATCTACCCGGTTTGATACAAAAAGAAAGGAAGTGGGCTTAAAATTTATAAAAGGGGTGTGAGTGTTGTTTGGGCCGCCAGACATGGAAGAGAAAAAAAAGGGCTCGATGGGCTAGTTTATGTATTAACTATTTTATACTAATAAACCTTGGCCCAAAATTTTATTTAACCCGATACATTTATAAAAATTCAAGTTTGATTCGGTTTATGATTAATAAAAATAAAGGATGACGAATATAATTAAAATAAAATAATTAAATTCTAACGGTTAAAAGTTGGCATTCGTGATTTCTCGATTGACGTGACGAACGCAATAGCTTATAATTACTCGCGAGGATTTTTAAAATTGACGATTTTATTTAAAATCGTTTAAGAAAATATAATGAATAATTAAAAATTTAAGATTTAATTATTAATTTAAGTTAAGTAGTGACCTTAAAATACGCTAAAAATAAATTCCGAAAATTCTTTAGTTACACGGTAATTGTTTTTATATGACGATAAAAGGTCACACGGTCAAAAGTCAAGTTAAAACCGAAAAGTAAAAGGGTAAAATAGTTATTTAAAGTTCTGAAAATTGACGGTTGTCACATTCTCCCCTCCTTTAGGAAGCGACGTCCCGACGCTTAATCGCTTTATTCGTCCCGAATTTCACTTGCAATGACTGTTCACATGGTCTCACATTATGGCCACACGACCTCGGCGCATTTGGAAAATTTTCAAAGTGACAATCAATTCAAAAATCATCGATGACCACACCGATCAAATCAAAGCACATATCGTCCAACGGGTCTCGTTAAAAGAGATCGCGACATTATAAAAACTGTCTGGAGTGAACATAACTTCATCGAAGGCGTTACAACGTTATTCAAAACAAGGCACTTATCATTAAGCTTACAAAATCACATAATTGCATGCTCGCTAGCCGTCAAGCCATGCAAATTGAAAGAGAGCGCATTGGTGCGGAAATCATTCGGAGTATACATAACTCTATCGAAAGCACTACGGCATTAATCGAAACAAGGTACTTATCATTAAGCACATATAATCACATAACGACATGCTTGCTATATAGCCAAGCCATGCCAATTAATCAGTTCAATCACGTTAACTCATGCTTGCTAAATAGTCAAGCCATGATTAACAACAAATAATTCCGGCTAAGACCAGCCTAAGAAAAGTTTTTAAAGTTACAGGATGATCACGGGCCTGAAAGCCATGGATGCATATCCAAAAAAAAAGATTTTTATCATCGTAGGGTGCTCACACGCGGATCCATACCCAATCATTGTAGAGTGCTCACACGCGGATCCATACCCTATCATTGTAGAGTGCTCACACGCGGATCCATACCCTATCAAATGGTCAAGTTTGCTTATATTATCAAACCCTGAGCATTCTTCACGGTGCTCCAGGCACGATCGTCACCGGCCCGGGTTCCACCCGTGGAATAAATCGAGCTCGCACACCAATCGCGACCGCTCCTACCCGACTCCGTCTCGTGTCTTTCAACGAGCGTCGAGGACCCTTGTCCGTGTCTTTCAACGGGGGGCTAAAATCAGGGTACGCGTTACCCACGATCGGACGTCATTTCACAATGCCGCCTCGAGCTCGCACAACGTACGACCACTCGACTAAATCACATATCACATAAACACATAACAAGCAAAAGTTTTGCATATAATTTTTCAACTATGGCTATCCGTCGTTGATCATCGACGATCAAAGGGGATCGAGTCAAGCACAAGGACTCCTCAACTGAATAAACGGAGACGGCAAACGGGATTGTCTTTATCTACCGCCACGAAGTCGGCAAACTCCAACTGTCCATCGCGTACCGTTTTATTCCCTACGGAAAGTGATGACGGACGACATCACTATGATTCGGTAGGATCCGACCATTATGCTTGGCTCTCGCGCCGAAGACTCTCCTTTTGAGCCATCCTTGTGTGACTCTACGTTGGTATCCGAGTCACCACTCTACGTTGGTATTCGAGTTCACAAGGCAGAATAGGAACAAATCAAACACCTCGAATTCTCAACTCGAACTTGTATAGAATTTATCTCCAATGTTAGCTGACCGAACACATACGTTTCGGGGGTAGAAGTTTTCTTCACGACTACGGCTTATTCAACAGGAATGATTCACATTTTGACGTAGAAGAAACTTTCCTCTACGGACGTCGTTCGACATATAGGAAAAATGAAAGAAAGATAATGTAAGATACATTTGATGTAGGAGAAGTCTTCTTCATTAGCCTCGGAGTTACTCGTACTCGGCTTTCATCCACTTTGGTTGTCTTCTGATCTTGTTAAAATTCTTTCTCAGTGTCGGTATCAGATTTCTTGGTATTTCATCACCAACATGGTGATTTAGATGGGATCCACACGTTACACATGACACACAAAAGTATTTTCCGGAATTATTCGATGAAGATGACTTTCTAAGTCAACACCATCCGAAAGAAAAGATTTCAAGGAACGCAAGAAAATTCGGACTTGTTTTTACGAAATCGAATCGAATAGGATTACTTGCATAAGGATCCACCATTTGGAAGTGTTCTCACCCAAACATTTATCCGAAACCACTAGTTTAAAGGCGACGATTAGTCTAACACGGCGTAGCTCTTCCTGAATCCATAGTTAGCTAGGCTAATGACATAATTGAGGAACCAAGCGAACGTTCACATCCGACATAGCGTAGCTCTTTCTTGAATTATGCATAGTTAGCTAGGCTATGCACAATTGAGGACTGAGCGACGACTCATTCGTCCGACACACTATATCTGATTAGAAAGTTTTCGACCTATCCTTGAAAATAAGTAAATCATTTGACATAGAAATGAGAAATTATTTTTTTTTACCTCTTTCGACACACATAAAACTATTGTGCATTCATTTTTGGAAACCATTTTTTCTTTGTCTTCTTGTGAAAATCGACGCAATTTGGTGTTTAGTTTGATAAAGCATTTCATATATTATTATATATTTTTGGAATAAATTGTTCATAAAAGGACATTAGGGCGGTTTGAGATTTAAGGATCATAGCAAGTACAAGAAGTAGTGAATTAAGAATCAATGCAATTGAATGAAGTAAACGGCGATATATTTGCTAACTGAAATTGTCCACACTAGGAGTCAAGATACTCATAGGATACGACAAGTGTCTCGAGGTAACAACAACCTCTACAAATATATCATAAAATGAACTATGAGCATCATCACAAGTGTCGAAGTAATAACGATCATAATCTCCATAATGAAGCCAGGGGTAGTACATACGCTCCCCAATCATACATCCAATATGCCTGAAGGTATCGGTCCATTTGTTTTCGCGATACAAGTAAATCACCAAACATGGTTTTCAATAACAAGAAAAGAAAAAAGGCTGCGGTGTTTATGTAGAGGACAAAAATACACCTGGCAGCATAACTTTACTAACTGGCACTAGCAGTTTAGTGATCTATACAAAAATGGTCCTATACAACGGACAAGATCATAAGTGAACAAACGACAGGACTACTGAGGTCCCGGTAGAGTGAAGATCTCCTCTCTAAAGCAGTGAGGCGTCTATCCAACGTGCTCGACCACGACCTATAATATGGTGGTCCATGATTAGAAGAAATACAGATCGAGTAGAAGAATGCATATATTGCATAAGTAAATACATTTACTACATTTACTACATATATATATATACCTATAAGTATATACTATGGAATCCATATGTGCGCCCTATGTTTTACTTAATAAGCCACTCTCATTGATAGCATTTCTTCGTCATAAATTTTACGTCACTTTTCTGAAAAGTTTTTATTTTTAGAAGGTTACTATTTTAGGAAAGTTTCTATTTTTGGAAAGTTTCCGACAACTCCCGACACGCCAATAGAATGTTAAGTTTCCGACAACTCCCGACACGCCAATAATTTATATATACTTATCCATATTTCTTTGTTTTACCTTATGAATATATACATAATTACATATATAAAGTTTCTAAATATAGACTTACTATTTTTAAATATAACCGAAACGTACCCAATAATATATATGTCGCCCAATTGTTTCTGTTAACATTTCATAAGCCCAAACGGACTCTAAAACGCCCAAATTCTCAATTTTTATACAAATTCAGCAATCAACCCATCTTTTACAAGTTTTTAACTTTTACTATATTTTTGCCCATTTCTTACCCGTTTCAAAAACGACCCATTAGAACACATTTTCGCATCTCGGACTCCAAAGCATTTTTATGTAAAACGATATTCCGGACAACTTTTTAGTTTTGACCGAGACCCGGAACCCAACATAAAATGACCAAAACGCCCCTGCAAGTTTCAGCCGAAAAATATTACGAAAAACGCAGACCTGCGTTTGCGTTTTTGACCCGTTATAAGGCGTTTTTAATTCTAGAAAACCTCGCGGAAAGGTAAAACGTCATTTTGAACAACTTTCCAGTTTTGCCCGAGACCCGAAACTCGACCGAAATGGCCGAAAACGCATCCGCATCAGATCTGATGCAGTGGGTAATTTTATGAAAACTCAGATTTGGAATTAGTTTTTAAACCCGTCATTACTCGCCTTTAGACCAAAAGAACCTCGCGAGGCAGTAAAACGGCCTTCCGAACAACTTTCGTGTTTTGGCCGAAGGCCGAAACGGACTCGAAAGTGACGAAAACGCCCCCTCAAAAATCTGCCAGCAACCGTTTATAACCAAAAAGCTGAAATTTTAACAAAATTTTTCCTAGTTTCAAATTGCCATAAAAACTTCGTTTTTAGGAGATACGGGACGATCCTTATATCGAAACGATCGTCTTGACAAGCTCTATCATAATCTTAATTATAATTTTAATTTTAACATTTTTACGACGCCGAAAAACGGGCTGTACTTTTCTGCATAAAACGACCCGTTTCAAAACTTAACCAAACGCTAATTTCTCAACACAACAACTTCACAACTACACCTAATTAGCCTATCTCCGTCCACTAACGCCTCAATCCAATAATCCTTCCACAATTATATATACACTAAACATAATCGCACATGGATTCCAAAGTACAAAATTAAAATGCATGCATAATCATAAGAAAATAACCTCAAAGAGGGTTTAAGAATACTCACAAACACTAGTAGATGCAAAGAAAATGATCAACAAAAATTCTTTCTTGCTCCTTAGCTCTTTGGTTCCTTAGTCGCGGCTCAAAACACAATCCAAAAATCTAACAAAGCCTCAAATTTATATAATATTGCAATGTATATGTATATATTACACATATACGAGATTAATCATGTCGTATCATAATGGCGACACCATTACATAATATCAATAGTACAACTCGTAATTACGCGCGTAGCGATGATTCGAAGGGCATATATAGAGGTATAGCGGTTCGTCGAAGAACGGGTATCGTATATATATAATTACCATTTATACCACGCATTTGGTATAAAGTATACAATTAAAGGCTTAGCACAAAACACATAAAGGATCGGGAAGGATTGCGCGCGCGGATATCGGACATCGGTGAACGACTCGTGAAATTTTTTCGAAAACAGTCATAGTCCAGGTTTTGAAAAACGACCTAGTTCGCTATGACTCGTGCTCTGGTACCAATCTATAACACCCTCAAATTTGCAACGCATCAGAATACAACATTGGGGTGCTACTTCATAATATAAGCTCACGAGTCACGTTAAACGACATTCAATTATTATTAAAAAGATCAGAGTTACAAGGTCCCAATAACTTTATAAAAACTCATTTCAAAATAATCCACAACATGTTTAAGTTTCTTTAAAAGAAAACATTTTATCATATGTGCAAAGTTCACCAAGTCCACGTCCTTCGATATCCGCATTCCATCCCATCCAAGCTAGCAAGTATATACCTGAGATAAACATGCTAAAAACGTCAACAAAAATGTTGAGTGAATCCATAGAGTTTATAACAATCATTTTGAACACAAGCATAGCAAAATATTTAGTTCATAGAACATTCACAACGATGCTAGAGCCACGGACCGAACCTTAACCATGTGCCTAACCTGGAGTGCTAACACTCCCAATACTAAGTACAATATGTCTCAGTATGCCCTCGCAAGGAACACACGTCTGACAGGTCGTTAGGCCAAAATAGATCTATTATTATTGCATTAGCGTTCACCGGTTATTGGCGATTGAAGGTTCATGAAGGAAGGGCCACAACAAATCACTCATAGCAACGATCACGTAATAAAATCACCTGTGTTTGATTTTTCCAAAACAAGCATGTATCTCCCTCGCGGGTTTTTAAAACATAAAAAGAATTAAATGCGAGGCTATGAACTCACCCTAAGTAGAAGATGATCGAGCAAGAAATCAAACAAGAGATGAAGTGCCAACGATTTAGCTGTGACCTATAAGACGTGACGCGACTTAGTATATTATATAAGTAAAACAATACATAAGAAAAATTTGACAAGTATAAGATATGTTTCTAAGATATGTAGAACATTGCACTTAGGCTTAGCCAAGGTATTTTTACTCCCCAACATGATGTGTGACCTGATCTTATATGGATTTAAGTAACTACCAAGTTTCGCCGTCTAATTCAAATTTTAGCTACGGTTATATCTACGTTTACAATTTTTAGACTAGACGTAAAAATTGAAATTCTGGAATTGACTCATGATCATCGACTTGTATCTCCTATTCTATAAATGGTATAAACACAAGGCCTTCACCTCTGGAAAGCTCTTGAAGTCTAGTTTCCAGAACATCAAGCCTCACATTCCAATTGTTTACCAATCAACGGGAATTAAACTTTTACTAACTAAAGGTCAAACCAGATTATTAACTGAATTTCTTAGTTTTGCCGTTTTAGTCATAAATCCTAAACTAAAATAGTAATGAGTGTGAGGCCAAATGCTGGAGCTTCTATAAGATGTCTAGCATTGACCCATGCTTTAAAACCTAAACTTTTAGTTCAAAAACCCTGACATTAACACGTTTTCTAATCAAAGGTCCAGACTTGACCCATTTTCGTATTTTGACCATATCTCCCTCATCCGGAGGAATTGGTTGAGCATCCAACTATCACATGATGCTAAGACCTATATCTATCCACCCATGTCTTTTGTTTACAGAACCTAAGCCAAAAAGTTTGAGAAAACTACACGTTTACCTACTGATCTGGAAACAGTCCTTAAAATCTACTTCTAAACTTAATCCAAACACTTCCAAACCTATTCTAAACCCATTAAAAACCTAATCAAGCCTCGAGAAATGCTACTACACCTCTCTTAAACATATCCCATTCTTTATAACATAAGTTTTATAGATCAAATCAAAAATCAAAAGATCATGAACATGCATGTTTGTAAAAAAAACTAGAAATCAAGCAATTGCAAAAACAAGATAAATTAGAAATCAAAAGGAAAAATTCAAGAGGCTTACAAAGCTATGAACAAGATGATCAAGATTAAGCAAAAACCTTCTCCCTTAGACCCCAAGGGCTGCCGAATTCAAGACCCACCAAACAAAACCCTAATTTGATTTTTACTCTTCAATTCTTGCACCAAATATTACCAATAAACCCTAAAAACCTTTCTTGGTCCCGAAATCAATAAAATCCCTAAAAATCAAAATCAAGAAAACTTATGCATGTTGTTTTTTAATGGTGTTTAAGAATGTAGGATGATATAGGAATGGTTGGGAGTTGTTTGTGAGTTGTTTGGTTGAGTTGTGGTGGATGATGGTGGTAGCTGTGTGGTGTTCGACGCAAGACAGAGAGAGGATACAAAGAAAATAAGACGTTAGTTTCTATGGAATTGATATTTATGTATCTATGATGGGTCGGTTATATATAAAAAATGAGAAGGGGGTGTTTGGGCTTACATATCCGGCTTATATCAAAAGGGTGTGGAAAATGGTCTAGAAAATTTAAAAAGGGTGTGGATTGGTTACTTGGGTCGCCGGATATGGAGAAAGAATCATGATTTCTGGAGACTACTTGGTACTAGGAACTGAAAATAGTTTTTGGGACGATTTCTGGTATGTTAATTCAACTATCTCAAAACACATGTCACCTTCCAAACATCTTTTGTACAAAATGAAGGAATGTTTCTTTGTCGAAGAACACAAGTCCAATTTACTTTACACACATGGTATTGGTGGCATCGAATTAACAACCTAACTACCAGCGTATACAATTACCGTTGTCCCTCATATGTACATAAATAAACTTAAATGTTCTTAGCTTGAAGCAATTGATACGTCAAGGTTTTAAAGTTGAATAATCGGTGATAAGGGCAAGCATCACTTCATATGTTTCGATCATAAATGGTCTAGAAAAAAAAAAAGAGTCAAGTGAAGAATGGAAGATGGTCTACTATGGCAAGATCAGATCGTGTTAATGGAAAAATTATGGTGTCTTCTTATGTTCACACGATTGAAGAATTACATACAATTCTATTGGATTGATGAATACAAATAAGATATCTTAAAAACACAAGGAGGTGTTTACAAGAAAGTTCAATGATACGCTCAAATGGTTTCATAATGCAAAAGCAGGAAAGGATTTGGAAGGGAAACTTCCACCAAAGATATCGAATGTTGAAATCTGCTTATTTGATTTTTATAAATTTGTTAACAATTGTGAAGGCTATGAAAAAATCTCACAACAGGTGAATGGATGGAAATAGCAAGGTATTATGGATTCCCAATTTATTGTGATGAAGATCTCAGAAGACTTTTTGAAGATTACTTGCTGCACACCCACGACCTAACTACGAGTTTGCCAAAGGCATGAAGCAGATCAGAGTACACCGAAGGATTTGAGTACTTTTTAAGAATTCAAGTGAGGAAGGCAAGAATAGAAAGAAACAAGTACACCGAAGGACTGGGTACTCTTGAAGATCAAGAAGAAGGCAGGAAGCCGAATAAGTACACCATAGGAATGGGTACTTTTAGAGATCAAGCAGAAAGGATTGCTGGTCATTTTTAGAAACAATACAGCAGTATGGAGTTATAGCAAGCAGTTATGCCTCAACCAACAAAGTTTTCTTAAGAGATTAAGAAACGATGAGATTTTGGCAATGTTTGCTATTGTTACCCCCCCCTAGAACCGATAAGAATATTAGTATATCTCTTAATGTTCATGGACCAAGTTTAGATCATTAAGGGGAGAGTTGGATATTATGATATAATCAGATATTATATAGTGTGCATATGTAATTATCATTGTCTTTTAGGAATAAAAGTATAGGTTTGTTTTAGTATATAGTTTGGTTAATAAAAACAGTTAGTAGTTAACTAACTTCTGTAACTTTTGTTAATAAACCATCATGTTGGTTCATGGCATCTATTCACTTAGTATAAATAGATGTATTGTACAAACATGGAAGAAAATCCCTTTTAATGAAGTTATATTAAGAATATATCTTCTTGTCTGTTACATTACTAGTTTCTACAAAACATAAACAGCCTTTTACTTTCTGGTATTTGATGGGGATCACTAAAGGATTCTATGTTGGAGAATCCAGTAGGCAAAACATGGGATACTTGCTGAACAAAAACCAACAGGTTCAAGTTTTGGGTTGCTGTGATAGGGTTTTTGCGCTGTTGTGTTTCTTGGCTAGGTTCTGGTTGTGGTTTGGTGTATTCTCTTGTTTTAGGCTAGCGCGACGTTTGTTTAGGGGCAAGTGTTGGTTTTGGTTTTATGAGGTTCGTCTTTGGCTAGTATATTGCTTCGTTTAGCTGTGGATTTTGTAGAGATACTTGTGTTGGTTTGGTTTGTTTGCTGCTTTGGTTTGTCGCGGTTTTTATCATGGCTAGTCAAGGCGCTGGTCGGATTTCTTGTCCTTTACAAGGACGCGAGGGTTGTAGTGGTGGAAATGGTAAGGGGCTTACAAAGAAATATTTTATCGACCACTTGGGTATTCGCCATTTCAAAACTAATGATTTGAAGGTTTCTTACAAAGATCATGTCGTAAGTGACTTTTCTTTATTTTGTGCTTTGGACTATACGCTTCATCAAGCTGGCATTTGGCTTTGTGGTGAGTGCTTTTGCACCTACACTTTTAGTAAGAGTTGTAAACATGCCGACGGTATTGTGGTTCCCGCGCCTAGTTTTGAGGAAGTTGCGATCTTCGGTATCCCTGTGCCTACTAGAACAGATTTAAGTGTGGTTGATAGTACGTCTGCTGGTACTCTTCTTGCTGATGAGGCTGTTGTTGATGGGGCCGTTTCTGAGGTGCACTCACTTGGTTTTGAGTCCATTTGTTTTGACATCAACCTTCTTAGCCGTGTTTTCTCGAAGAAGATGCGTACGGTTAAATGCATGCCCCCCAAGTTGCGGCTTGGGTTTGCTAAGCTTTTTTGTAGCGCGCTTGATAATGTCCTTGTCAACCCGGGGGATTTGTCGGTGTTCGTGCAACTCTTTATCCTGCAAAGTTGTGTTTTATCTACTTTTGTGCCTACTAACAGAGCTCAACGACAATCTGGTGAGAGAGAACGATGTTAGTTTGAGTGTATTTCTTGTGCTATCCTTAGGTGGAGGGATTCCGTAGACAGGCTTCGTTTGATGTCGGACCGTTTGGTTGAATTAACTCCATCCTTCAGTGGGGTAAAGAAGTCCAATAAACATGACGAAGCTAACGTGGTTCAATGCAAACGTAAACTGGGAGATGGGCACTTTACTGCTGCTATTAAGGTGCTCACGTCTTTTGGTGTGGCTCCATCTACTCCCAAAACCATGCATGAGCTGGAGGCCAAACACCCTTATGCACCACTTCTGACCTTGTCGTCTTCTCCACTTGGCGTGGATTCCCTCTCTGTCAATAAAGACTTGGTGTTAAATAGGATCCGCAGCTTTCCTAAAGGGACGTCGTATGGTCGAGATGGGCTTAGAGTACAACATCTAATGGATATTTCGGGAGGGACTGCTTTCGCGGTTGCTGATGATCTGCTAGGATCTATTACAGGGGTTGTGAACCTATTCCTTAGTGGAAAGTGCCCTAGCCAACTCGGGGAGTATATTGCTAGTGCACCTTTGACTCCTTTGGTCAAGCGAGGTGGTGGTATACGCCCTATTGCTGTTGGTACTATGTGGCGAAGGATTGTTTCTAAGGTTGCTTCTTCTTCTATTGGTAATTCTATGAATACATATTTACAGGACTTTCAATTTGGTGTCGGCATTCCTGGTGGTTATGAGGCTGTTTTGCATTTTGTGAATAGACTCATTGAGTCTAAGGGTAACGAGGTCGGGCTTTCTATGCCTTTGGTGGATTTTAAGAATGCTTTCAATCTTGTCGACATGAGTGTCTTACTTGAGGAAACTAGGGCGCGGTGCCCATCGATTGCTCCTTGGGTTGAGTTTTGTTATGCTCGACCTGCTAGGCTTTATTATGATGACTCTCTTCTTTGGTCTTGTCAAGGGGTCCAACAAGGAGATCCGTTAGGTTCTTTGTTGTTTACCCTAGCTTTGCATCCTTTGGTCCAGACTATTAATCAATCGTGTGAGCTTACCCTTCAGGCTTGGTATCTTGACGATGGCACTATTGTTAGAGATACCTTTATGGTAGCCAAGGCGCTTGACATCATCAAGAATGATGGTCCGGCTCGTGGTTTGTTTCTGAATGTTGATAAGACCGAACTGTTTTGGCGAGTGAAGGATCCTAGAAGTAGGACATAAGGTGTTTTTGTAACATTCCGTATTTTCAGGTCATTTACGACGTCATCTATTTTACTAATTACTTTTTTTTCTCGTACGCGTTTACTTTTAATTCTTATTATATAGTAAAATCGCGTAAACTAAAAATCAACAATTAACTTAAATGAACACCAAATGAATTAAAGTTTTCGTCAAGCAAGCAATATATTATTTTTACGAAAGTAATAATAAACTTTTTATATTTTATTTTTATTGGTTGCGAAAAACGTTTACGTTTCGCAATTAAATACATTTAGGCATACCCGGAAGCACCAAAACTTTTCTACGCTTCAACAAATACCCACATTTATACCTAATACCTAAAAATAACAAAATATCTTACATATATATACATGCATAAACCGGATTTGGTGTTTACACATCAAGAAATATCACAAAAATCTCAACTTGATCTTTTGTACATCACTTGCCATTAAACCTAGCTATACCTCCCATCCTTTTGACCAAAGACTTACATGTTTACTTGTAAGGCTTCCATACTTATGACCATACTTTCCTTGAAACCCTCATCTTTGACTAGCATATGACTTATAAACTCTTAGAAAGAGGAACACTTATACTTTATTTTACTAAGCAAAATTTCACACAACTCTCCCTTTTCCTCTCCTTTAACCCACGGCTCAAAACCCTCTCAATAAGAAATCCATATCTTGATTTTCTAAAACCATACAAGCACTCATACATCCTTCCTATGATAACCTAAGGTGTTTGCAAGGATTGGCTAAAGATTTACAAGTATCTAAGCAAGGAAAGCAAGATTAGGGTTTTATGGAAAATTAGGGTTTTCTAGAGTTGCAAGCTTGGGTTTGGTTGCTAAACAAGTGTGTAGATCTTGTTGTTCATCACCACACATCATATTAAGGTTACCTAAAACCCTTTATGAATTTACAATTATGATTTTATGTGTTTATATGTTATATTTAGCAATATCACCATTTAGGATATGTTTGACTTGTAAAAAATGGTTTTCTTGTCAAACTTGATTTTATGAAATTTATACACATGTTATATGGATGTAAAATATGGATCTTGGACTCTATTATATGTAAGACAAGTATATAATAAGTCTTGGAAAACTTGTGGTATTTTATTAAGTTGAAAAAGTATATAGAACAAGTTTATATATATGAGTACCTAATTATTATTAAGGGGCTGTTTTGGTTCGAAATCCAAAGCATGGATTTTATGTTTTATAAAAATAGTACGTCTCATGACGATTCCAAAATGATAAGAAACTCGAAAAACCGATTTATAACGAAAAAGATACGACGATTTCAAGTTTACGTTAAATATATACTTTTATAAAACTATTTTTATAAAAGTTACTATTCACCACAGAAACTTATATTTTTAAAACATCAATAAATCGATAAAACTTTTAAATACGAAGACGTGCTCGAAAGAATCGCTAAAAACGGAGTTAAAACGAATAAGTTACGACATTTACGAGATTTACGATAACTAAATCTATAAAAATAAATATATAACTGTTATGAACAGTAAAATCACTATTCATCAGAAAAACTCAAATTTTGAAAATGTTATATTTTGATAACTCGTCTTAATACGAAGGCGTGGACGTAAGAAACGAAAGAAACGGATTAAAAACGAGAAAGTTACGCCAGTTTTACTAAAGTATACTTATAAACGTTTTTACTTTATAAATATGATTTCACTAAAACGATTAGAGGGTGATGTAGCTATATAGAATTATATGTGGTATTAGTTAATCAAAGTACTATATTACTAGGGAGTTTCATAATGAGGCCTCTTCGGGGTGGCGTATCGACGAGTTGTTGGATTTACGATTCTAGCTCCTCATACGTCACTACATGACCTCTTAATTATGATAGCCCAAACGATAGTATGATGAGCTATACGACCTATAAATAATCAAAGTGTTTAGTACTTATACGACCTATATTGGATTAGGTTGCCTTCGGATTCCTTCGTGACGCATTTTTCTATTGTGAATACTTGTTGATTTCCATTCACTCGAGGTGAGTTCATAGCCCCCTTTTTACTACGTGATTGTTTTACAAAATCTACAGGGTGAATTACATTGCTTGTTTTACTATTGGACACAAGTGTTTTTCTAAGTGTTTACAAAGTGTATGCTATCCAGATTACTGCCTGAATATTATTGCTAAGTTACCTTATTGCCGTGAAGTCCCTATTTATCATGAACCGTTAATTGCTATTGTAGTAAGGCGGTGTTTTGGATAGATCTATCGGGACTGGACAGTCCCGCCCCCCCCCACCCCCCCCCCCCACACCGGGGGGGGGGTTTCCTCCCCACCTTTCCTTGGGTCACTAGTTTGATCAAGGTGCATTTAACATTGAGAGGTGTTAGGTTGTTGGCAAGCATCCTATATTCTGATTGGGGCACAAATCTAGTTAAGGCTTCGGGGTCATGAGCTTAGTGCAATAATAAACGTTTTGGACTACTGAATGTGTTTCAGAGTCTACTATTACTTTGATCTTGTGGTCCACCCTTTTTTTACCGATAAACCTATGATTTCACTCAACCTTTGTGTTGACTTTTAGCATGTAATTTCAGGTCCTAGGGTATGAAGATTGGACGGGAGCCGTGACGGATATCAATGAAGATGGATTCTGTGTTTATCTATATTCAATGCAACTTTTATTATCTTTAAAAACTTAAGTCATCTTTTGGTATTATGAAGCTTTTGTTTAATTAAATATGTACTTGAAATGTTTATGACTTTTAAAATTATATGGGACTAATTTGTATGAACTTTGTTATTTTTTGCTATGGCATCGAATAAATCTATCTTAAACGGTCTCATTTAAGGTCGTTTCATTATTACCTTGATTGTTGTAACCTTTGAGTAGACACCATTAATTACCATTCCGCTGCTACTGATTTTGGGGTGTTACCAGATGGTACCAGAGCCAAGGTTATAGGGAACTGGGTCATTTTCAAAACCTAGTCTATAACCACAAAGTCTAAAGATTTTCTTTTCTTTCATTTTTAAATACAGAATCCTTCATCGCTATCCGATATCCACGCGCGCGTATTCCCTGATCCTTACTTACTTTCCGATTGTCATTATTGCATTATATATAATCTTATATATATAATACTTGGTTTAAATTCGATCTCTTATGTCTATCTTTTTGACATATCAATATCTATTTCTATCGATCAATTATATAAATATCGACTATCCTGATTAATTTATGATTATTTATA
This sequence comes from Tanacetum coccineum, assembly GCA_026074375.1. NCBI lineage: Eukaryota > Viridiplantae > Streptophyta > Magnoliopsida > Asterales > Asteraceae > Tanacetum > Tanacetum coccineum. The sequence continues at coordinate 10,075 of BQNB010013011.1, read as the reverse complement.
TCATTCTCCATTATCTTACCAATTGTTTTATTTATCCTTATATATTTTTCTGTATGACTGGTGCATCCTTTAACAATTTCTCAACGAATTGTGTACTTGTGTTGCCAGAATCATGCCGCCCAGGAGATTTAAGAAGAAATCTGTTAGGAAGATAGTGGAAAAGCGTGTGGCCAAATCCATTGAAAATATGAAAAGACTAGAGTTGACTCAAACAATGCTGATGGATCCGGATCAACAAATACTGGAGGAACTGTTATACCAGAGATGCATGGATGTTCGTATAAGACATTTATGAATGGCAAGCCTCACTCTTTCAAGGGGACTGAAGGTGTAGTCGGACTGAAACGTTGGTTCGAAAAGATGGAGCAAGTGTTTGAAATTTGCAAATGTGCTGAAGATGACAAAGTGAAGTTTGCTATGTGCACGTTCGAGGGTCGTGCTCTAACCTGGTGGAACAGAAATGTTCAGACTTTGGGACTTGCTAATGCTAATCAGATCCCCTAGAGCAACGTGAAAGCTATGATGACCACTGAATACTGCCCAGCAACTGAAATCCAAAGGATGGAACAAGAACTTTAGACTCTGACTCTGAAAGGAGATGATATCGAAGCTTACAGTAATCGTTTCCACGAACTAGTTCTGATGTGTCCTGAATTGGTGTCCACTGAAAGTAAGAAGATTGAAAAGTACATTCGTGGGTTTCCTGAAAGAATCAAAGGAAACATCACTTCTTCAAAGCCTGCGACCTTGCATGAGGCAATCAACATGGCCCGTGAACTGGTCGAGCAATCAGTTCAGGGTAGGGCTGCAAGAATTAGGGAAAGCAATAAAAGGAAATGGGAAGACAACCAGAGAAACAACAACAACAATAACCATTAACTACGACACTTAACCACAACAACAACAATAACCACAACAACAATAACCGCAACCGAAACAACAATCATCACCAGCAACAAAACAGGAGACCAGAAACTGTCAGGGCATATGCTGCAGCCCCAGCTGGAGGAAAGATTTATGCTGGAAATTTACCAAAATGCAACCGGTGCAACTTACATCATCATGGACCGTGTCCTCAAAAGTGCCAGAGATGTCAAAGAATAGGTCACATGGAGAAGGATTGTAGAGTTAGGCTTCAGGGTGCAGGTAATGACTTCCTGCAGAATGTGACATGTTTCGGGTGTGGTGAGAAAGGACATTTCAAGGACAAGTGTCCGAAAGCAGGGAACCAGCAGAATGATGGAGCTCGTGGGAGAGCTTACGTGGTGATTAAAAATCCACAACAAGAATCAGGATGTGGTCACGGGTACGTTTCTTCTTAATGATCACTACGCTTGTATTCTCTTTGACTCCGGTGCTGAAAAGAGTTTTGTATCTTCTGCGTTTACCCCTTTTATTAATATTGCCCCTGCCACTCTAAAAACTAGCTACGAAGTAGAGTTAGCAGACGGAAAAGTCGTTAGCACCAATACCATTTTACGTAGTTGCACCTTAGTTTTGTGTAATCACGTGTTCAAAATAGACTTGTTACCAACCCGGCTAGGTAGTTTTGCTGTATCATTGGAATGTATTATTGGCATACACCGAGCTCTCATCGATTGTTATGAGAAGAGGTCGTATTCTCTTCATGAATGGCAAGGATTCTGAAGTTCAAGGCGAGAGGGCCGGAAAGGATCTTGTTCTCTTGCATGTATCAGGCTGATGAGAAAAAGCTTGAATGATTTCGTGTTTTCCGAGACTTCCTGAGGGCATTTCCAGACGATCTGTTAGGTTTACTCTTGTCGCGAGAGATAGAATTTTGCATCGATCTGATTCCAGGCGTATCGCCAGTTGTTAAATCCCCATACCGATTAGCCCCTTCAGAAATGTTAGAATTGTCAAACCAGCTCAAAGACTCAGAGAAAGGATTTTATTGGACCAAGTCACTCACCATGGGGAGCACCAGTGCTTTTTGTCAAGAAGAAAGACGGTTCGATGAGAATGTGTATTGACTACTTGGAACTAAACAAGTTGACTATAAAGAACCGTTACCCACTTCCCAGAATTGATGACTTGTTTGACCAATTACAAGGTGCGTGTTATTTCTCCAAGATAAATCTTCATTCGGGATATCATCAGTTGAGAGTCCGAGAAGAAGATATACCGAAGATCGCGTTTAGAACTTGATACGGGCATTTTGAGTTCACAGTCATGCCATTTGGACTTACAAACATGCCAGCAATATTTATGGACTTAATGAACCGCGTCTGTAAGCCGTATTTGGACAAATTCGTAATTGTGTTCATTGACGACATCTTAATCTTCTCAAATCTAGAAAGATAAAGAGCTTGAAGTCCACTGAAGACGATTTAGACTTACTCAAGAAGGAGAAGTTGTATGCCAAATTTTCAAAGTGCTAATTTTGGTTACAAGAAGTATAGTTCCTAGGACATGTGGTAACATGACGTATACACGTGATTTAGCAAGGTTGAGTCGTCAAGGAACTGGAGACCCTTGTGTCACACAGGAAATCCGTTCATTTCTAGGATTGGCAGGATACTACCGAAGGTTTATCGAGAATTTCTCCAAGATCACCAAGTCCCTTACCCTGTTGACTCAAAAGAATAAGGCTTATGTATGGGGCGATAAGCAAGATGAAGCTTTCCAAATTCTGAAGGAGAAACTATGCAATGCTCCTGTGTTAGCACTCCCCGATGGACCAGACGACTTTGTGGTCTATTGTGATGCATCGAAACAAGGTTTTGGGTGCGTGCTAATGCAGCGGGACAAAGTGATAGCGTATACGTCAAGACAGTTGAAGAAGCATGAGAAAAATTATACCACCCATGACCTGGAATTAGGTGCGGTGGTGTATCGCTCTTAAAATCTGGGACTTATCTTTTTGGGATGAAAAAGGTGTTATTACCCTTACGACAAGAGTCTTCATTACATATTTGACCAGTAAGATTTAAATATGCGCCAAAAGGCGGTGGATCGAGCTACTCAGTGACTACGAGTGTGAGATCAAATTACCCACCGGGTAAGGCGAACGTTGGTGGGCAGATGCCTTAAGCAGAAAAGAAAGACTCAAGCCAAGACGAGTACGTGCTATGAGTATTACTATTCATTCTGGACTTAAGACTAAGATTTTGGAAGCGTAGAGCGAAGCTTCCAAGGATCTCAAAGCCCCAACTGAATGGCTAAGAGGATTAGAAAAGAACACTGTGCGCAACGAGATGATGGGTGAACTTTACTTCTTTGATGTCATCTGGGATTCCATCAGTTGGTGGTTAGGAAATTGATCATGGATGAAGCTACATACTTTAAATATTCAGTTACATCGGTGCGGATAAAGAATATACTATGATCTGAGAGATTATTTGGTGCCTGGTATGAAGAGCGACATTGATGAGTCGTTAGTGATGTATTACGTGTATAAGATTAAAACCGAACATCAGAAAACCCTCAGGATTTCTTCTAGCTAACTAGAAATTCCTGAGTGAAATGGAAAAGTTAACAAATGGACTTTATCACAAAGTTTCTAAAAGTAAGCAGGGGTCTGATACGAGTTGGGTCATATGGCTAGACTGACCAAGTCGGCTCAATTCTACCTATTCGTGAAGACATACTAACAGAGAAGCTGCAAAGAATTTATGTCAAACGAGATGGTTGCGAGACATGGTGTGCCAGGTGTCAATTTCATTTCAGAACTGTGATGTCGATTCTCGTCACACGTACGGTACGCTTTTCTGAAGAGTTGGTTACAAGACGTAGACATGAGTACGGTTACTCACCCTGAGACCGACGGTCAAAGTGAGCGTACTATCCAGACACTGGAGGATATGCTGCGAGCTTGTATTATGATTTTGGTGGTAGTTGGGATACTCATCTTCCGTTGGTTGAGTTTTCTTATAATAACATTATCAACGAGCATAAGTGGCACCATTCGAGGCTCTGTGGGCGGAATGTAGTCCCCGTGATATGGACTGAAGTGGGAGAGTCAGCTTTATTGGACCAGAAATTGTGAAAGAAACGACAAAACGATTGTTAAATTACGGGAAAGATTGAAACGGCTGGAAGGTGCTAGAAAAGCTATGTTGATAAGAGGCGTAAGCCTCTTGAATTCAAGGTTGGAGACCGAGTATTACTTAAGGTATCTCCATGGAATGGAGTGGTACGATTTGGCAAGAAGGGAAAGTTAGCACCACGATATGTGGGACCGTTCGAGATCGTGGAGCATGTTGGACCTGTAGCTTATCGGCTGAAGTTACCCCAGGAGCTAAGCTGTGTCCACGACACGTTTCATGTGTCGAACCTCAAGAAATGCTTGGCTGAGCCAAATGTTCATGTGCCTTTGGATGAGATCGAGATTGATGAAAATCTACGTTTTGTTGAAGAACCTATTGAGAGCGTGGAACGAGATGTGAAAAGGCTAAAGCAAAGAAGAATTCCATTAGTCAAAGCTCGTTGGAACTCTCGGCAAGGAGCTGAGTATACCTAGGAACATGAAGACCAATTCCGGATGAAATATCGCTTCTTTCTTGAACCCGTACTTTCCTCAAGTGCCGCAAACTTGGAGCCTTGAGGACAAGATCTTCTATACCGGAGGACCACTGGAACATTTCTGTATTTTCAGGTATTTCGACGTCCATCTATTTTACTAATTATTTTTTTTTCGTACGCGTTTACTTTTAATTCTTATTATATAGTTAAATCGCGTAAGTTAAAAATCAACAATTAGCGTAAACGGACACCAAACGAATTAAAGTTTTCGTCAAGCAAGCGAATTTATTATTTTTACGATTGGTAATAATCAACTTTTTTATTTATTTTTATTGGTTGCGTAAAAACCGTTTCGTTTCGCAATTAAAATACATTTGGGCAGGAATTCCCCGGAAGCACCAAAACTTTTCTACGCTTCAACAAATACCCACATTTATACCCAATACTCAAAAATCACAAAAATATATCATGTATATGCATGTTAGGCCGGATATGTATGTATGAATCACTAGAGATATCTTGAAAACTTAATATAACACATGTTATATAAGTTTTCAAGCAAGCTATCTTACACACCATGCTATCTTACCTCATGAGCCGACCTTGACATAAGACTTACCTAAAACCTCATCAGTCTCTTGACTTTCTTGCAAAGTTGTATTGACTGCATGATGACCCCCCCCTATAACTCTTAACAACTAGAAGAGAACACCTACACTTCAATTTTACTTGGCAAAAAAATTTCATAAACTCTCCTTTTCCTCTCTTTAACCCACGGCTCAAACCCTTCAATAAAAATCCATAGCTTAATTTTCTAAGACCATACAAGTCACTATACATCTTCCTATGATAACTAAGGTGTTTCAAGGATTGGCTAAAAGATTTACAAGTATCTAAGCAAGGAAAGCAAGATTAGGGTTTTATGGAAAATTAGGGTTTTCTAGAGTTGCAAGCTTGGGTTTGGTTGCTAAACAAGTGTGTAGATCTGTTGTTCATCACCATACATCATATTAAGGTTACCTAAAACCCTTTATGAATTTACAATTATGATTTTATGTGTTTATATGTTCAATTTAGTAATATCACCATTTAGGATATGTTTGACTTGTAAAAATGGATTTTCTTGTAAAAATGATTTTATGAACTTATACACGTGTTATATGGATGTAAATATGGATCTTGGACTCTATTATATGTAAAACAAGTATATAATAAGTCTTGGAAAACTTGTGGTATTTTATTAAGTTGAAAAAGTATATAAAACAAGTTTATATATATGAGTACCTAATTATTATTAAGGGGCTGTTTTGGTTCGAAATCCAAAGCATGGATTTATATTTTTAATAAAAATGGATACGTCTCATGAGTTCAAAATGATAAGATCTCGAGAAAAACCGATTTATAACGAAAAAGATACGACAAATATACGTTTTACGTTGATACCGGGTTTTATAAAATAAATTTTATTAAAATTACTGTTCATCAGGGACATTTATTTATGAAAACATCATTAATATGATAAAACTTTTGAATACGAGAACGTACTCGAAAGAATCGCTAAAAACGGAGTTAAAATGAATAAGTTACGACATTTATAAGATTTACGATAACCAAATCTATAAAAATAAATATATAACTGTTATGAACAGTAAAAATCACTATTCATCAGAACAACTCAAATTTTGAAAATGTTATATTTTGATAACTCATCTTAATACGAAGGCGTGGACGTAAGAAACGAAAGAAACGGATTAAAAACGAGAAAGTTACGCCAGTTTTTCTAAAGAATACTTATAAACGATAACCGCTTTTTACTTTATTAAATATGATTTCAATAAAACTGTTAGAGGGTGATGTAGCTTATATAATTATATGTGATATTAAGTTTATCAACAGTACTATATTACTAGGGAGTTTCATAATGAGGCCTCTTCGGGGGGGGTATCGATGAGTTGTTAGATTTACGTTCTAGTCCAACGTACTACATGGCCTCTTAATTAGATAGCCCGAACGATAATACGTGAGACTATACGGACTATAAATATAATCAAAGTGTTTAGTACTTATACGACCTATATTGGATTAGGTTGCCTTCGGATTCCTTCGTGACGCATTTTTCTATTGTGAATACTTGTTGATTACCATTCACTCGAGGTGAGTTCATAGCCCCCTTTTTACTATGTGATTGTTTTACAAAATCTACGGGGTGAATTACATTGCTTGTTTTACTATTGGACACAAGTGTTTTTCTAAGTGTTTTCAAAGTGTTTACAAAGTGTATGCTATCCAGATTTATTGCCTGATTGTTAATGCCTAAGTTACTATATTGCCGTGAAGTCCCTACTAATCATGAACCGTTAATTACTATTGTTGTAAGTGTGAGTGTTATGGATAGATTTATCGGGACTGACAATCCCCACCTTTCTTTGGGTCACTGGTTTGATCAAGGTGCATTTAACATTGTGAGGACAGTTAGGTTGTTGGCAAGCATCCTATATTCCTTAAGGCACAAATCTAGTTAAGGCTTCGGGGTCATGAGCTTAGTGCAATAATAAACGTTTTGGACTACTGAATGTGTTTCAGTGTCTACTATTACTTCGATCTTGTGGTCCACCTTTTTACCGATAAACCTATGATTTCACTCAACCTTTGTATTGACTTTTAGCATGTAATTTCAGGTCCTAGGATATGAAGATTTGGAGGGGAGCCGTGGCAGATATCAATAAAGACGGATTCTATGTTTTATCTAAAGTCTATGCAACTTTTATTATCCTTAAAAACTTAAGTCATCTTTTGGGTATTATGAAACTATGTTTAATTAAAATTGTATGTGGAAATGTTTATGACTTCTAAAACTTATGGGACCTAATGTATAAATTCTGATATTTTGTAATGAAATCGAATGAAACTTGTTTAAACGTTCATTTAAGGTCGTTTTCTATATCTTGATTTTTGTACTTGACGTAGCACCCCAATGTTACCATTCTGCTGCGTAGTCATATTTTGGGGGTGTTACAGATGGTACCAGAGCCAAGGTTATAGGGAACTGGGTCATTTTCAAAACCTAGTCTATAACTACAAAGTTTAAAGATTTTCTTTTCTCTTATTTTCAAATTGCAGAATCCTTCATCGCTATCCGATATCCACGCGCGCGTATTCCTCGATCCTTACTTACTTTTCTGATTGTCATTATTGCATTATATATAACCTTATATATATATAATACTTGGTTTAAATTCAATCTCTTACGTCTATCTTTTGACATATCATTACCTATTTCTATCAGTTAATTATATAAATATTGACTATCCTGATTAATTTATGATTATTTATATCATTCTCCATTATTTTACCATGTGCCATGACTCTGCATACCTTTACAAATTCTTAACGAATTGTGTACGTATGTTGCCAGAATCATGCCGCCCAGGAGATTTAAGAAGAAATCTGTTAGGAAGATGGTGGAAAAGCGTGTGGCCAAAGCCATTGAAAAATATGAAAAGACTAGAGCTGACTCAAACAATGATGGTGGATCCGGATCAATAAATACTAGAGGAACTATTGTACCAGAGATGCATGGATGTTCGTATAAGACATTTATGAATGGCAAGCCTCACTCTTTTAAGGAGACTGAAGGCGTAGTCAGACTGAAACGTTGGTTCGAAAAGATGGAGCAAGTGTTTGAGATTTGCAGATGTGCTGAAGATGACAAAGTGAAGTTTGCTATGTGCACGTTCGAGGGTCGTGCTCTAACCTGGTGGAACGGAAATGTTCAGACTTTGGGACTTGCTAATGCTAATCAGATCCCCTAGAGCAACGTGAAAGCTATGATGACTACTGAATACTGCCCAGCAACTGAAATCCAAAGGATGGAACAAGAACTTTGGACTCTGACTCTGAAAGGAGATGATATCGAGGCTTACAGCAATCGCTTCCATGAACTAGTTCTGATGTGTCCTGAATTGGTGTCCACTGAAAGTAAGAAGATTGAAAAGTACATTCGTGGGTTTCCTGAAAGAATCAAAGGAAATATCACTTCTTCAAAGCCTGCGACCTTGCATGAGGCAATCAACATGGCCCGTGAACTGGTCGAGCAATCAGTTCAGGGTAGGGCTGCTAGAATTGGTGAAAGCAATAAAAGGAAATGGGAAGACAACCAAAGAAACACCAACAACAATAACCATAACTACAACAATAACCACAACAACAACCATAACCGCAACCGAAACAACAATCATCACCAGCAACAAAACAGGAGACAGGAAACTGTCAGGGCATATGCTGCAGCCCCAGCTGGAGGAAAGATTTATGCTGGAAATTTACCAAAGTGCAATCGATGCAACTTACATCATCATGGACCGTGTCCTCAAAGGTGCCAGAAATGTCAAAAAATGGGTCACCTAGAGAAGGATTGTAGATTCGGGGTTCAGGGTGCAGGTAATAACTTCCTGCAAAATGTGACATGCTTCGGGTGTGGTGAGAAAGGACACTACAAGGACAAGTGTCCAAAAGCAAGGAACCAGCAGAATGATGGAGCTCGTGCTAGAGCTTATGTGGTGGTTGAAAATCCGCAGCAGAATCCGAATGTGGTCACGGGTACGTTTCTCCTTAATGATCACTACGCTTGTATTCTCTTTGATTCTGGTGCTGAGAAGAGTTTTGTATCTTCTGCGTTTACGCCTTTTATTGATATTGCCCCAACCGCTTTGAACACTAATTATGAAATCGAATTAGCAGACGGAAAAGTTGTTAGCACCAATACCATTTTATGTAGTTGCACCTTAGTCTTATTAAATCACGTCTTCAAAATAGACTTGTTGCCAACCCAACTAGGAAGTTTTGATGTTATCATTGGAATGGATTGGTTGGCATACTACCGAGCTCTCATCGATTGTTATGAGAAGATTGTCCGTATTCCTCTTCCGAATGGCGAGATTCTTGAAGTTCAAGGCGAGAGGCCGGAAAAGGATCTTGGATCACTTGCATGTATCAAGGCTGATGAGAAAAAGCTTGATGACATCCGCATTGTCCGAGATTTCCCCGAAGTATTTCCAGATGATCTGTTGGGTTTACCTCATGTGCGAGAGGTAGAATTTCGCATCGATCTGATCCCAGGCGCATCACCAGTTGTTAGATCTCCATACCGGTTAGCCCCTTCAGAAATGTTAGAATTGTCGAACCAGCTCAAAGAACTTCAAGAGAAGGGTTTTATTCGACCAAGTCACTCACCATGGGGAGCACCTGTGCTCTTTGTCAAGAAGAAGGACGGTTCGATGAGAATGTGTATTGACTACAGGGAACTAAACAAGTTGACTATAAAGAACCGTTACCCTCTTCCCAGAATTGATGACTTGTTTGATCAATTACAAGGTGCGTGTTGCTTCTCCAAGATAGATCTTCGTTCCGGATATCATCAGTTGAGAGTCCGAGAAGAAGATATACCGAAGACCGCGTTTAGAACCCGATATGGGCACTTTGAGTTCACAGTCATGCCATTTGGGATGACAAACGCGCCAGCAATATTTATGGACTTAATGAACCGCGTCTGCAAGCCGTATTTGGACAAATTCGTAATTGTGTTCATTGACGACAT
>BQNB010013010.1:50000-78019 GCA_026074375.1 Tanacetum coccineum | reverse complement strand
TTTTGGAGCAAATGGTCTAACAGTACTAACAGGCCTAGCAATACTAACTGGCCTAGCAATACTACCTTTATAAACTGCTCTTTTCTCATTTTTCTTAACATGAGTAATCAAACCTGTTCTTGTTAGAACTCCTGATGGGACAAAAGTCTTTCTAAAATAAGGGTATTTTGAAATTCTTTGATGATTAACCCTTTTAGCATTATCCCATACTGGTTTGATCACCCTTGGACCAGTATTGACCACATTTTTCAACTTAGGTTATGGGCTCCTTTTGTCATAAAAATCACAATATTTGATCAAATGGTCAGTGCTCTTACAGACAAAGCAAGGTTTTATTTTCTTAAATCCAATTCCTGGTTTCTTAGAAGTTTGACCAATTTTATCAACTCTAGTTTTAACTGTTTGAGTTCTCATTATCTTTAACAGAGACTAACTGTTTATGCGGCGCCGGGGGGGGGGGACTTCAGATACATCATCCTCATCATCGATTGTTATTTCCAATCCTCAATGATAACTTTATCTTCAGTTAACTGATTCATAGACAGTCTTAAGTTTTGAGTAATTGCTTCATTTGTTTTCACTAGTTTTAGATTTACTAGTGTCAGCTTTAACCTTAGTTGTTTTTGCCTCAATTATTTTCTTTCTAATGGCATATTCATCTAAACCTGCAAATGATATGTCAGCTCTTGGGGTTAGGAAGTTCCTTGTTATAGGAGGGGGAACAACATGATACCCTTCTGCTTTGGAGAACCTATCATTTGCTGGTGTGGTCTCTTCATCACTTGATCTGACCTCAAAAACACTCTTACTAATCTCACTATCAGTTTCAGACTTGTTACTCATTTTATCCAATTGTGTGCCATATCCTAAAACATTTTTATCTTTGGCACTCATTTGACTGTTGAGTAATTTATTAAGACCCTTGGATGATTCTTCTTATTTTTCTATCTTAACTTTTAACTCATCTCTTTCCTTAACAACTTTTTCTAGTTCCATTTTAAGGTTGTTGATTTTTAATTCTCTGCATTTAAGCTCATAGTTTTAAAACTCATATTTTTCACCCCAAGCCAATTCATTCTTCTCATGTCTAAGTATTCTAGATTCTAGAGACTTTAAAGCTAACTCATAACCCTGAATTTCTAGTATGGCTCTGCTGTGTTTTTCTCTTTCACTATTAAAGTTATTTTAAAGAGTTTTAAAAGATTCAAGACATTGTTTAGAATAGTTTTGTACCTTATTGTCAAAAGAACTTGATGAGCTTGAAGAGGAGATGGCCATTAAAGCATAGTTGACTGGTTCTACATTAAAATCATTGCTCCAGTCATAGCCTCCTAGACCATCTTGAGCCACCAGTGCTTGTGATGAAGGTTAATTTGTTGTTGCATTCCTCCTGCCATTATCATCATTAGATCTTTTCTCTTGGTTTCCTCCTGATTTGCATTCCTTAGCAAAGTGCCCTTTCGTTTGACAGTTGTAGCACTCAACTTTTGACTTATCAAAGGTAACAGGTTGTTTTCCTTTGAAATCCAAGTTCCTTCCTGTCTTCTTAACGAATCTCTGCACCCTGGACAGTTCAACTGGCCCACTTGTTATTCGAATAATCTATTCTTCCAGAGTCATCTTGATCAATATCTACTACAAATCTCATATCAAGTGGAGGACTGGTTTGCACTGATGTGCAAAGAAAGAGGCACCACTACTTAATCAGCACCAGAGTAGATGAAACCTAATTTGATGAACTACTCTCCCCCTTGCAGTATAACTCTAAAATTATCACTGGCTTACTTGTATAACTTCAGTAGTGCTGCTAGTAATCTTAGAGGAAAAGAAAAAGCAATAGTTTGAGAATTATATGTCGGAACTTGAAGACTCTTTTTCGTCTATCTTCACATTCGTCATATAATGGTTGTTGTTAGACGATCCTCAACCTTATCACAACACACCTGGTCTATGTTTGGTATTCATATGATTAAGGCAATTCGACTTACATATGATAGGTAGGAAGAACTTCTTAGGAACTTTTGGTTGATATCTTCATTTGATACATGGGCTCCATGAACCTTCAACTTGACTTATGAGTTTGTAGGAAACTATCTTAAGCCTTATCCAGACTTTCATTTGATTTGCAAGTGGTATCTAAAGTTTTTCAAATGATGTTTTTAGAACATTCTTCTTGCATCTTTTTTGGATTCTTCATTTCTCCTAACCTTGATTTGATTGTTGACCAGACGCGATTTAGCATCTGGAACATTATGAAACTTAAGGATGGTATACATCTAGGTATTGCTAAAAGCTAACAAATGCTCTGAACTCTTTTCCTGGATGCCTTTTTAGCAGCCTGTGTTTGGCAGTTTAGTCTTTAGGAGCAGGAGGAGCAGATTGATCTCCTGATGGTATAGCCTCTTCTTCTAGATCTCCATTGACAAATTACAATAATAAGGTCATGGTCTTGCCGTGGAAAGATATATTGTTGCATTCTCTGCTCCAAATATCATACGCTCTTCCTTCTCTTGATGATATGGATTTTCATTGCTGTTATAGTTGGTGGAGGAGTGTCTTGTTCTGCCATCTTTTTTAATTTAATTGTAGATCTGCTTCAAATAATGGAGTTCTTCTTATTTAGAGTTTCCACACAAGCTCTGATACCACTTGTTGGATCCCTTACTAAATAGATCTTGAACCTTTAGCTTGCAAAGGGTTTGTTACTTTAGATAAATCCAAGCAACATTAATGAAACACTGATTAAACACTATTAATTATGCGGAAACTAATCAACAATGTTAAGAAGACAATATTAAGTTAAACACTAAGTGAACTTTATATTATAATTTGAATCTTGCTTGATTACAAAACTATGATTGCTAATTGATCTCTATTGAGCGGTGTTAGTTCTATGTTGATCTATATCATACTAACTAATGCCTAGGCTCCTTTTTTTACACTATGGAAACCTAATGGGACTTTACAAAACGCATTACACACAGAACATGCATATTCTTTTCCTAATATATATCAGGCATATCTCTAACTTTGAATCATAACTTTTTGCGATAAGAAGACTTTAACTATTAAATAACCAGTACTAATATAATGCTACTACAGATTGAGTACTAACTATGATAATCTTCTACCTGTAATAACAATACTGTATAGCAGAATTAAATATAATATACTAACAGAACATAAGGTCTAGACCACTTTAATTTCAACAAGTCCAAGGAGTATCACGATTTGTACACTTGAAAGTTAGTTCTGAAGCTGCTGAAGAAGCTATTGGAGAGAAGTTTTAGAGAAAGAAGTTGCAGGAAATGAATTTCAGAATCGAAGAAAGAAGTTGTTTGCCAAGTTTTCCAAGTGTAAATTCTAGCTAGAAGAAGTACGTTTTCTCGGACGTAGTTAACAACAATGATATTCACGTAGACTCTAGTAAGATTGAAGCAAGGAAGAATTGGAAAGTACCTAAGACGCCATCTGTGATCACAATCAAATTCTGGGATTGCATAGTGTTACTATCGGTTGTTTCATCGTGATTTTTTCTAAGATTTCTAAACCCTTATTCTTTTACTGACACATAAGGATCAGAAATACGAGTGAGGCGTGGAACAAGAGGAATATTTTTAGACATTGAAGGACAATTTATGTAATGCACCAATATATTGTCCATTGCCTAATGGTCAGTTATTTGCTAGTTTACTGCGAGACATGTCAAACACAAGGACTTGGATATGTTATTTGATGCAAAGACGCAAGGTAATTGCATATGATCCACAAATACTAATGATGCATGAGAAATAAATTGATAACATACACGATTTCAAAAAATGGTGGCTGCAGTGGGGTTTTTGCTTTTTAAGACCTAGAGCATTACATATACGGGACAAAACGTTGTTTATTCTACACTAGATCATAAGACGTTTTACATCATTTTATTTGTACAGAAAGGAGTTAAATATTGCGCCAACGAAGACGGATTGAGTTGTTTACTGGGACTTATGACAGTGAGATATTGTTACCATCGAGAGGAAGTGCGAATGTAGTGGATGATGCTTCAGTATTGAAGGATAAGAGTTGAACCGACAAGACGAGTAAGAGCAAATTGTCCAGAATATTCGTCAATGCGTTAAGAATAGATATGGCTGTCTTAAGGTGAAGCTGTCCAAGGTAGGGACGTGACAGCAGAATTGCTGCGTATGGCCTTGACCATCCTCAATGGAAACGAAGAGATGGTTAGCTTATAATTTATTGACGAGGAATAGGGATTCCATTGATAGGTGATGTAAGGACAATAATTATGGACGAGACTCATGCATCAAGGTACTTGGTACATCCGGGAGCGGATAAGATGTATTATAACCTTAGAGATATTCATTGGTGGCCATGTATGAAGAAAGATGTTGCTACCTATGTTAGCAATTGTCTGACTTGTTCAAAGGTGAAGGCTGAAACATCAAAGACCTTTGGGTTTGTTTCAACAGCCTGAGATACCTGAATGGAAATAGGATAGAAACACCATGTATTTTATCACTAAGTTGCTGAGGTTAAGTAATAGGCATGATACAATTTGGGTAATAGTTGATAGACTGAATAAGTCAACCCATTTTCTAGCTATAGGAAAAAATTACAAGATGAGAAGTTGGCAAGGATTTATATTGATGAGATAGTAGCAAGGCATGGAGTTTCGGGTAATCGTCATTATAGTTTGTATGAAATTGATCTTAATTCGCGTTTTTGCAGATGTTTGCAAAAGCATTAGGAACTCACGACTAGATATGACGTACAGTTATCATCCTCAATGGATGGACAATAGTGAGCAGACCATTTGACTTCTAGAGGAATTCTAAGAGCGTGTGGGGTTGTTTTTGGTTATGGTTGGGATTACTCTCATTCTACCTTTTAGCTGTAGTTTTCTCTAACAACCATAGTTATCCATCGCGTATATGAGGTGCTCCATTTTGTGGCAATTATATCGAGTAAGGCAAAGGTCATGGTCGCTAGTTCTTTGGGCTAAAATTAGTAACGAAAAGTGGTTAGAGTTGGACCAGATTTGGTACAAGAGACAACTAATAATGGTGGTATTGATTAAGGAAAGGCTTAAAGCGGCTAGAGATCGCCAAAAGAGTTATGCTGATAATAGAAGGAAGCCTTTAGAATTTAAAGATGGTGATAAAGTATTGCTGAAAGTGTCACTGGAAAGGTTGTTAGTGTTCGTTTTAGGAAGGAAAGGAAAGTTAGCACTACGGTATGTAGGACCATTTCGAGATTCTGGATAGGTAGGTCCTTGTAGCTTATCGTCAAGATTTGCTCACAACGAAGATGAGGATGGTGAGATGACTCACTATCTTCATGTATCAACAATCTGAAGAAGTGTTTTGTGGATGCAAATTTGCATGTGCCACTAGGAGAAATTAAGATAGACAAAACTCTTTGTTTTGTCGAAGAACCTGTAGTGATTATGAATCGTGAAGTTAAGAAGTTGAAACGTAGTAGGATCCTGATTGTTAAAGTTCATTGCGAAACTCGACGCTGAGTCTGAGGGATTTATGAAAGTAAGTATTCCACACTTGTTCGATTGAGCAGTTATCGATGGAAGTACTAGCTTGAAGTTAGTACATAAGTTTTCTAGCAAGACCTTTGATTCACCTTGAATGTTCATTTGGGGATTTGGTTAAGTTGATATTTTGTTATAAACCCGAAGTGTGGGTAAGCAAGATTATTAGCTATGGAAATTGATTAAATTTTGGGACAAAATTTCCCTAAGTGGGGGATACTGTAACAATCGTGATTTAGCGAGGTTAGTTTAACCATTAGTGTTAACTTTCCTTGTTTTGCAAGTTAGGTGTTTTATGTGATATGATATGTGTGATATGATATGTGCTTGTGAGTTTAGAAATGGATGATTCAGTCATTCTATTTTGTATATGATAATGATTTTTGGAATGTTAGTGCATTTAAGCATTAGTACATTTGAGTATTTGAGCGCTCAAGAATTTATCGTATTTGAGTGTGAATCGTTAATCTCGGGTTAAGATTATTTAGTATATTAAGGTTTTATAATTTAATTAGATTGTAATAAATAAATATAGCTGAGGAAAAATTTAATAAGTAGTATAAGTGTTTTTAATTTAAGTTTTGTATTTATTTAAGGGTTTAAGGTAAATATGTAATAAATAGTTTAGTAGAAGTGTAAAAGAAAAAAAATAGAAAAAATAATTTTTGTATATAAATAATAAAAGGACGAATTTTTATAAAGAATTTTTTATAGAATAAATAACTATTATTTAAATAAAGGGTGTTATGTTGATAGGTTTTAACAAGAGAAAAGGAGGGAAGTGCCAAGTCCAAGTGTAACCGCTCAAATCCAATGTATATTATATATATAAAATAAAACTGTATTCCCATCTTTTTTTATATGTGTCGAGCCCTTCATAAAACCCTAGCAACCATTGAAGATTTTTTTTAAGCTTTCAAGATCAAGGTTTGATCATCCTTCCAAATCTTAACTTTTTTGTCAAATCTTTATTCTAGTAATCAAATCTATGTTTTAATTATTGTATTAAATATGTAACAAATAAATTGATGGATTAGGGTTTTGTAAAAATACTGTAATTATGATGTTATGATCATTAAATATTTATTTGGGTATAATAATTAGGGTTAGGGTATCTTTAATTAGGTTTAATTATGATAAATTCGGAATTGAAATCTGGGCAGAATTTTAGGTCATCTTGTGAGAGTCGTAACTCGGTCATACGGATAGCTTTTATTGATTTTCTTAAGCCTAACATTAACTACAGTGAGTCTACTTTCCAATCCAAGTAGTTTAATGAATTAAAAGTGAGTGGAAGTCTGTCAAAATAATTTTACAAGATTCGTTGTCAAAACTGAGTTTTAGGGGCAGATTCTGGGTTGTGATTGTGAGGTGAAAAACCATATCAAAATTTCTTTTTAATTGATGGGATTACTACAGTAACAAGTTCATGATGTCTATGAATTTCTAGAATTTTTTCCAAGTGTCCAAATGGGTCTGGTCGAGTCAAACTTTTGAGTGGTCCAATCAGGTCAATTTCTAGACACTTTGCGATGTTGATTTTTTTAAAAATAGCTAGACTTATTATTATTTTTTCCAAAAATTGTAGTAGTTATACAACTCATTGAAGATATAGGAAATGCAGTATGGAAATCTAATTGGTTCATTTAGTATTTTATTAGTGATCATGAAGTGACTATAAAATTCTGCTATAGTTGTAAAACTTGAATAAAGGGATTTAAGGTATTTAGAGCATAAATAAAGTATGAGATGTATGGTAGGGTGTTTATAAGCATATTATATACATTAGTATCCATCAATTGAAAGGTTACATGTTTAAGGCCGTGAAACCTTAATCATGTGTAACCCGTAGATTTTGTTTGTATAGACTTTGCTTGAAATTTGTGTGCGCGTGCGTGAAGCTTGAGGTGAGTATTCATAGACCCTTTTTCTATGTTTTCTTGGGGTGAAAATGATACTAAATGGTTTTGAAATGTTTTCATTGTTGCGAATAATTGTTTTCTTATTTCTGGACATTACATGACTATTATATGACTATGTGTTACATGTTGGTATTGAATGGGATTGGATGAGTACGCCTACTCAGTATGATTTGTGATGTTGAATGGGATCGGATATGTACGCCTACTCAGTGTAATTTGTGATATTGATTGGAATCGGATGAGTACGCCTACTCAATGTGATTTATAATATTGATTTAGATCGAAGGGGTACGCCTACCCCATGTTGTGTGATGATTTGGATTGGAGGGGTACGCCTACCCTATGTTGTGTGGTGATTTGGATCGGAGGGGTACGCCTACCCCATACTATGTGGTGCATTTTGGGTGAGCTTGGTTGCTTGTAGTGTTAGTGCTAATCTAAGCCCGAATGTGTGATCGTCTGTGTTATGATTTAAATTGCTGCATTTATGTATAATATTCTTCTATGTCCTAATGATTCTGATTCGCAGCAAGAGTAAGTAATTTATGTTAAACCTGTGAATCTCACCAACATTATTATTGACGTAGGTGAGCATAGTGAGGCTAAGGATGTTAAGTTACGTGGCTAGAGAGACTTTAGGAAACCTGCATTTTTGGAGCCTTCTTTGCTAGAGACTCCATTTATTACTTTCGTACTTTGGATATTTTTAAATAATCATGTTGTTACGTTTGGATTTACTTTCTTTTGTCTATGTATTGTGTGTGAGATTAACCCCAATACAAGACCCCACGTATGTTAGGTATCGTCATAACACTTTGGATTTTATTTAGTTGCATTCTAGTTATCCTATATTGTTGACACCAATGTGTTGTGATGATGCCTATCTTGTTACGCCTCGCGTTTCCGCCTTGGCGGGGTGTGACACCTTGACCATTCTGGTTAAAGTTGGAGTAGGAACTGAACATTCACCTGCATGGTGTCAGCCTTTAACTTGTTTCTCACCATTTCATTCATCATCTTATAAAACCGTGTGTAGTATGGTTCGAGTGATTCCCCATCTCTTGAAACAAACTTCCCAAATTTACAAAACAACTCAGTCTTAGCATCATGTTTATTAATAGACTCTCATTGCGTCAAACATTTAATTGCTAGCCACATTTTCTTAGCATTAGCACAAGCATCCATAGTAGAATAAATTTCACTGCCAATACCATTCAGTATGATATGAACAACTTATGCTTTAGCATCTAGCATAGCACGGACCCTGTCACCGGTATTCTCATAAGTTTCTTCCAAAACTTGACATTCTAGAGCATAAGTTTCTTCTTCTGTTTGAGCTACAATAAGTATGATTTGACCAAGTTCATAAGGACCTTCGAAGATGCATTAAAGGATATGTTTCTTGTTTGGTTGATTTCATTTCGATGTTCCTACTGATTTATAGTGAGATTCGCCACCTCTGATTAATACTAGGTGCAAGCATTGGTGGACATTCTTTTGAACATGCCGCCATGATGTCATTATGCATTGTACTTGTAGACATTATGATATTCAAAGTGATATGTGAAAAGATTATGGATCTTAAGTAGATAAAGTGGTGTGATGCGTTTTATGTGTTGTTGTTTGAGTTATGTTGCCAAGATTCGAACTTAAGCTTCCAAATTTATAGTCTGAAGTTGCCTTACAAAAATCCTAACTTGCCAAATTATAAGTCTTAACTCGTCAAATTTGCAAGCCCTAAGTCGCCTAAAAACTTGCCTGAGTTGACTCACAAAACCAAGCCCTAACTCTCCTCAACAAAAGCCCTACCTAATGGCCTTTGAACGAAGTTGCGTGATATTGAGTAAAGTGATGGTCATTAAAATATTTCCGAGCCTTTATATAAGTAAAAACGTAGTTTACGGGAAGTTAGTTTTAAGCTAGTTTGGTAGTTGTCGGCTCAAAGCATCTTGTATTATGAAAGGCCCCAACACAAAGCCCACAAGATAGTCCACTCTTATTAATATATATTGTTCCCTCTCAGTGTGGAGAGGGTTGTTGCTTCATCCATTTTCTTTCAATGTTGCTAGTTAACCTCTTGTTCTTGTTATTTTTTTTACTTCTCTTTATAGTTCTTCTTCCCACTTCTTTCTTTCTAAAATCTTTTTCTTATTTTTGTGTTTGGTGATGAAATGATATCCTAACAAGTGGTATCAAGAGCCAAGGTTGGGTTAAGTGATTTGTTTGTGGTCATTTTTTTAAGCTTATTTTGTTATGTTGTGGTGATTTTGTTATTTTGTTTGAAGTTTTTGGCGTATTCTTTTATTCGGTTTTTTTTGTTTTATTGTCTCTCATTTCAAACTTTGCTCAACATTAATTTTGTTGTCTCATTTTTTCAAACTGTCATCACGCTTTTACCATTAATGTTTAACAGTTAGGATTTGTGTTTTAGTTTGAAATATAAAAACATCTTTTGTTTTAGTGCTCCTTTATTTATAAAACACTTATCGCTAATTATCTTGTCGTCTTCTTTCATTCTTCTTCAAAATCGTTCTTGTTGTATTTTTTTTCTTTTCTTTCAATTTTTTTTTGAGGCTTATTTGGTTTAAAAGCTTATTACAAGCTTTTTGTGGTTAATTTTAGCTCGAAGCTTATAGTGGATGAAAAGAGCTTATTTCAAGCTTTTGGTTAACATTTTTGTGGTCCCAACAGTTTCATAACAAGAGACTATAAGAGACCAAGATCCACTATAATAGCAAAGAAGAAATTTGTACGTTTTGGTTTCTCGTCTAACTCATCACAGAACGAAGTGAATTTTTATAGAAGGCCGAACGATGTGAATTTTTGTATGAGGCCCGAGAGAGGAAAAACCTTGTTACATCCGATCGAGTGGAAAAAACTTTTGCACTCCGAACGAAGTGAAAAATTTCGGAAATACCCGACGAGTGGATAAACTTAATGGAACGTTCGAGTGAAACATAAGGATCACGAAAGAGTGAACCAACTCATGGAAAAACCGTAACGAGTGAAACAACTCAAGGATAGCCGAACTGAGGAGATTTTCGTATAGAACAAAGAGTGATAATCTAAAGAACGAACGAGTTTTCTGTATGTCGCGCAAAAAAACAAATATAAATAAATAAATAAATAAAAATAAAAAATTAACGTCCCGCAACAACGCGCGAAAAATTAACGCCCGCAGCAACGCGCGGGTAATCTTGCTTGTTAAAACAAATTTATGACGGGTAAAGTATAAAAGACCGGGTTTTATTACTTGGACGAACCGTGCTTATGTTAATATTTTAAGCCCGATATTCGTTAACAATCGTAACAACTTCAAAAATCATGAACAACGACATAACAAACACAATACATTACACTAAAAACGATCCTTATCAAAATTCACCTTCATTCATAATGGCTAGTATTGGATTTTATGACTACGGGGTTTTTGTATGATGTTACTCCCTCCGTCCCAAAATTATAGTCCACGTTTCCTTTTTGGGATGTTCCAATTTAATTGTCCACTACTATAAATAGATAAAAAAGTTTGATCAAGTTTACCATATTACACTTACTTGAAATTATAATTACAAACTTTAAAAAAAAACTTTAATTAATTAGCTAAGGGTAAAACTGTCATTCTGCTAAAAAATAAGGAAGAGAAAGCTGTAATAAATGCACTTTTCTTAAACTGTGTGTTTTTTGTCGGGGGACAATAATTTTGGGACGGAGGGAGTATTAATTTAGGATTGAAGTCGGATTTCTCGGGGAGTGTATTTATTTCATCTTCGATTTTCTCTACAACGAAGATGACTTGTTCGAGCATATACGGTCTGTGATGTAGACTTGAATTATCTAGTTATACCTGATGTAAGGAGTTACATTGTAGTACTCATGGGTTATAGCTATCACTTTAAGGAGTTACATTGTAGTACTCAATGACTCACATAGTTGAGGAGTTTGTCAAGAGGTATTGTATTTTTTTGTATACTTTGGTGCGGGTATATGGTACTTAGAGATTTGACTCTGCATAGTTCTTTGTCACGTGGATAGTACAAGATTAAGTCATAAATAATGGATTTTGCTTCATTCTCGGGTTGTCTCCAACAGTGGTCATTAGTATTAGCCTACAGAATAGATAAGGGGATTCAGATTGGGTTGATCAAAAGAGATTTGTAAAGAAAGTACTGACATCTTCTCATAAAGTATTGCTTATGCAATCACGGGCTATGAAGCTAAGTAAACAGTTCCAGTTGGCATATGATGTACACATGTGGAGGATGATTCCTTAGTTAGTCATCATCCTGGAGGGAGAAATGTGTACATTTGGTACTTAGTTTATTTTTTATGCTACCATTTTGATGTTATATTTTTGACTATGTAGCGGGATAAATTGCTTTCACTCAGGACTTAGTTGACTTTGGTGAAACAATTTAAATGGGTACATTCGGGACTTCATTGACTTTGATGTTACCGTTTGGACTACATAGAGGGATAAATTGCTTACACTCAGGACTTAGTTGACTTTGGTGTAGCAATTCATATCTACACTTTCTTGGAGGGAGAAAAGTGCATTTTCGGGTCTTAATTGATTTTGGTGCTACGGTTTCGACTTCGGTAAAGGGATAAAATATGTACTTCAGGACTGGAATGCTTCCTAAGTGAGTTGATGTTGATATCATTCCTTCCCTATAGATTTTCCAACATGAGAAAGGTCTTTGAGCCGAGCTGGAGGAGGTTGTATGACTCAAGAAAAGTGCACTAATTCTTATCAGTCTTAAGGATGTCTGTTTGTGAAGGAGTTAAGAATAAGATCCTACTAGTTGGAAGGGAGTAAAAACTCAACTAGATACTGCACAAGAAGTTTAGAGCATAATTCACATCAAATCCAAAGTATTCAGATGAGAGAATTTCATCAAACCCTTGTAATAGGCAGATTGCTCAACCGGGTATGAATAAGGGTCAAGACAGACATATGCAGATGGTTGGAGGCAATGCTGGGAATTAGTTTAGACAGTATGCTGGGCAGAATGTTAGGAATCAGAATGGGTATAATGCAGTACAGAATGTTAAGAATCAGGTTGTTCAGAATGTAGTTAAGAATCTGGGTGTTCAAAATGTTAGAAATCAGAATGGGCTAATTGTTATTCCGGGGATTGCTAATCAGAATCCAAATAGGAATGGTAATGTTGTAGCAACACGGACTGGGGGTAATGCAATTAGGAATAATGGTAATCAGATAAGGTGTTACAACTGCAGAGGATTGGGTCATCTTGCTAGGAACTGCATAGTCAAACCAAGGAGAAGGGATGCTGCTTATCTTCAGACTCAGCTGCTGATTGCTCAAAAGCAAGAAGCAGGAATTCAACTCCAAGATGAAGAATTTGATTTGATGGCTGTTGCATCAGATCTTGATGAGATTGAGGAAGTCAATGCAAACTGCATTTTGATGGCTAATTTACAGCAAGCATCGACATTGGGTACCCAAATTGACAAAGCTCATGTCTATGACTCAGACAGATTAGATGAGGTACACAACTATGACAATTGCTATGATAATAAGATATTAATATGTTTACTCAAGAGGAGCAGTCAACTGAGCTACTCAAGCCCATTCCTGAACCACACTAAGTACAACATAATGATAGTAATGTTATTTCTGAGGTTTCTAGAGTGGAACATAATGATAGAAATGTTACTGATCAACATCTTGCAACTATTAAGGAGTGCTTATTTTGAATCATTATATAATAATTTGGAAATTGAAGTTGAAAAGGTCAACTCGGTTATTTATTCATAATTCAACCGTTAGTCCTCTTTAGTGAACCAAATTTCACCGTTAGTCCTTTTAAGCTCATTAATCGTTATCAAAAGCTCAAGTACTCCAATTACAACAATGATTTCAACAACAGTTAATCATTGTTTCATGGTTTCTTCTTGATTTTGTAAAATCCTGCGAAAGATTCAATTATTTTCTCAGTTTAAATCTAAGACTTGTAAAATCCCGTGAATATTAATTGCTTTCAATCCACAACAACAATCACTTTACCTACTTAAGATCCTTACATATCATTTCACATCACTTTTAAAATGTCGACTCAACAAGACATTTATACAACCAGTTCCAAAAACCACCCTCCTATGCTTAACAAAGAGAACTATGTTCCATGGTCTTCTCGTCTTCTTCGTTATGCTAAGAGTAGACCAAATGGAAAGTTAATCTACAATTCCATTATAAATGGTCCTTATGTCAAACGAATGATTCCTGAACCAGGTGATTAAAACTGTGAAGTTCATGTTCCTGAAACGTTTCATGAACAAACTAATGATGAACTCACGAAAGCAGAAATTAAACTGATGGAAGCTGATGATCAAGAAATTCAGGCCATTCTTCTCGGTCTTCCTGAAGACATCTTTGCTGCTGTTGATAGTTGTGAAACTACTCAGGAAATCTAGTTACATGTTCAACAAATGATGAAAGTGTTACCCATGAAGATTCTAGCCTAAAACACACGATCCGGAGGATAAAAGAAATAGAGAGCGAGAGAGAATGGTGAGTTACAAATGAAACAAATGCAACTAACACCCTCTCCATGTGTGGAGAGGGTCCTGTTTATACCTTAAGGCTACCATGGGCTCGTGGGCTTTCTATCTTGGGCCGGGCTTGGCTTATCTTGGGCTTTGAGCCCGAAACATGGACAATATTAGATTATAATCCAAGCCCTTTTAACCCGACTAGCCTATAACTTAACAAGACTAATTGATCACAACAGATCAAGCCTCGAACCTTAATGTCAAATGACGTTTGATCACAACAGATCAAGCCTTGAACCTTAATGTCAAATGACGTTTGATCATAACAGATCAAGCCTCGAACCTTAATGTCAAATGACGTTTGATCACAACAGATCAAGCCTCGAACCTCAATGTCAAATGATGTTTGAACAACTCGGTTCAAGCCTCGCTCCACAATGTCAAGAGAAGTTCCTACAACAGATGTGATAGTCATGACGTTAATGATAGAATTGGAAAGTCTATTCGGTCATTTGTTCGACGAATATTTCAATGGAGCAAATCAAGTTGTTTCAAAGTCTTCCGCTGTTACTACTGCTGATGCATCCGATAAACGTCAACAACAACCAGATTTAACTTTATCTACTTCAACTCTAGCAACAACTGTCACTGCTGATGGAAACTTCGACTTGTAAATATTTTTTCTCTTTATTTTGATTTATAAATATTTTTGAAAAAGAAAATATAAAAATATAAAACCAACAAAAAGAAAATACAAAAATATAAAATCTAGAAAAACAAAATATAAAATCAG
Source organism: Tanacetum coccineum (assembly GCA_026074375.1). Lineage (NCBI taxonomy): Eukaryota > Viridiplantae > Streptophyta > Magnoliopsida > Asterales > Asteraceae > Tanacetum > Tanacetum coccineum. Next base: position 63,240 of record BQNB010013010.1, on the reverse strand, counting down.
AAAAATTTCAAAAATACCAAAAAGAATCTTCTCGACATGTCTCTTGGAATCGATAACATTTACGTACCTAGAAATGTTGATTAACATCGACATGGGCGTGTAAATGAAGTTCGACCAAGAGTTTCAAATGCTTTCAAAACATGTCAATTCTAAATTTTCTTTATGACTTATGTACATTTCAGTGCATAACTCAGACTCGAATGTAATAGAGGGATGTACGCTTCAGTGCGCTTACTCTAAAAATAGAAGAGAAGTCTTCTATCATGTGTTTTTAAAAATTGTTGAACACAATTTTCAAAAAGGACTTTCAATGTCAAATTGTCTACAATATACTTTGTAGTACTTTTCCATAAAAAGTGGTATTTGTTAAAATTGTGTGTTCAACACTCCCTTCCTCGAATAAGTTTTAAAGAATTGTAGTACGTAGAATGTTATTTTATGTGAATCAATTTCTGAGGGGGAGCTTTTAAACCAAAGCCTTTTAATGTGTTGGGTACATCTCATAAATGTCAATTTTATGTATCCGAAACCACATTTGAAGAAATTAAAAGAGAAACTTATAATGTCAATTAATAATATACAATTGTTCTCTAAGGCATCTCACACGTCCCTTTCAACATTTGTGTAGTCGATATCAATTTTTTCATTCCATGTTCAATTTTTAATAAATATTGGTATCCCACATATACTGTTGAAGGGGAGCTATCGGAAAAATGAATTCATGCAATATCGTGGTATAATTTTTCTCCCCATGGAATTTTTTATGTCAAATTTTAATCAATTGGTATTTCAAATACTAAGTGTTTTATTATTTAAAATAAGGGGAGAAAATGTGATCCAAAAGAATGTGATCTTTAAGACTCTAAGTGCAACTCTTTCTTCATGTGCTAACAATTCCGAATTTCAGAAGCCCATTGTAGGAAGAATTTGAAAATAACAATGTCAGAAAATGGTTTTATGGTTCGATCTCTATACCCAACAACCTATTATATTCACGACGATTCTGAAGTCATAAGGTGGTTAGGTTAGGAATAAATCCAACGATCCAACCAGAACCGGAGGGATCCGCCCAAGGACAATCTATAGTTAGAAATAGCAGTCCTTAGGTATGATTGGAGAAGAATGAGTATAAGGGAAAAATGCCGACTAAGATTGAGCTAACACTGGAACAATCACAACAAGGTGTTAGTAATGACGTCTTGGTAAGCATTGAAGGGGTTGAAGAATGAAAAAGAAATGTATGGATAAAGGGTGAAAACAAAGCAGCCCTCCTTACACCTTAGGCAGAAACCGGGTCAATACATAATCTATCAGTTTTCACATAGATGAATTCTGATACTGAAGACGACATCATGGACCCAGTGATGCAATGCACAACCCTTCCCAGCCATTCGGGTTTCTCTCAAAAGAAACTTGTCTCATTTGTCACGGAGATACACATGTTATCTATTGACATCTCACTCTGAGATTGTTGATATTGAATAGGTGGCAGTCTGCTCCAGCCTCTGATTACTAAAACCAAAGTGCACAAATCGAGTCTAGAGCCAGAAGAGATCAAATTATAAATCTCATTAGGACACAATGTCAAAATACACTTGTTGAACACCATAAAGTTCACAAGTTGTAACAAAGAGTCCTACGCATTATCCTTGAGATCTTGCCAGAACATCCGAGTGATACTTAAGTATTCACAGTAAAGATGGAAATCCTGCTTGAGCCAACATCAAACAAGCTCTTGGTAGGTGACTTGCAAGATTCTATATGAATCAAGCTTGTGTCAACTGGAAAGAAACGATGGTGCGATTCTATGTGAATCAAACTTGTTCCAGTAAAATGAATTGACGACTTAATCAGAAAGATAGTAACTTAATCTATTCACTCTTTACTGTGTTTCTGTCTTGAGACGTTCCGGTAATGAGAACTAGCAAGCATGGTGAATCTAATACATCTGTGTTAGAAGATCCTACGCTTTGAGCTGGAAACCCTGTCAAGGAGATTCTTTGAATCTACCTGATCACAAGTATAGTATTTATACTATAAAACGGGAAACCGGAGGTTAATGCAACCGAACTCAAGATGAATGACAAAGCCATATTCATCTTTTATTGCTAACTGTCTTATTTCAGGTTTTATGACGACGGTGTATACATGTGCAACCTCGCATATCCATTGTAAGTCGGATTCATAAACCACATGCTCATACTCAAGCTTTCAAAGTCAATCGTTCAACATCAAGACCGTTGATTCTAAACGTCTCTCACACGGCAAGCTGCGTGCTGGCCACGCTCGTGCGTGTCAAATAAAGAAACGTAACATTAGTGGGAATTGTTATACTTATGATCATATAAGTCAAAAAGAATGTAACAAGTATGGTAGTCAGGGGGGCTCTGTATGTAGCTAGTCGCACAATTCAGTGAATCTAGAACATCAAATCAAGATGATTTCAAGTTCAGGAGATATGCGAGGATAAAGATCTCAGAACTCAAAGTCAAAAGATAAGGCTCAAGATCAAGACCACGAGGCATGAATGAACAAAGACTTTACAAACAAGACAAGACCAAAAAAAGGCGAAGCTCAAACGTCATATCATCAACGTTGGGGAGATCAAAAAAGACCTTAACATTGAGGAAAATTGTTAGCCTTAAAATATGTCAACTTATACCGAATTACACTAGTTATCATTAGGCAATACATGCAGGGACTGGTATTGTTAAGTTAGAATAGTTTCCCTTGTCTTAACCTATATATACCCCGTCCATACTTCCATGGAGGGGTGAGGATAATCATTTATAACATAAAGTGTGTGTGTTTCTCTCTCTAGAAAACACATACATCTTTCCCTCTCTACTTTTCTCTCTTAATAATATGGCTCTCTAATTCTTTTATCCTCTCCGACCTCTGGATCGTGTGTTTTAGTCTAGAATCTTCATGGATAATAGAAAGGTTCTGATATTGGAATTCAAGAGAAGAAGGCTAAGTTGTTTAATGAATGGGAAAGGTTTACTTCCACTGATGGGGAATCGATTGAGTCTTACTATCATCGTTTCTCAAAGTTGATGAATGATTTCAAGAGAAACAAACACTTTCCAGAAAAGATTGCCAGTAATCTCAAGTTCCTAAACAACTTACAACCAGAATGGAGTCGACATGTTACCATTGTTCATCAAACAAAGGACTTGCATACAGCAGATTACACTCAGTTGTATGATTTCTTGAAGTACAATCAAAAGGAGGTAGATGATCTAAGAGCTGAACGACTTGCAAAAACACATGATCCTTTGGCACTCATGGCAAATTCCAACAATCCTTTCAATTATCTAGTGTTTCACCAAGATCAACCATCATCAAGTACCTACATGCAACAACCACTTCCCAACAACAACAACTATAACCCACAACCATCATTCAACCAGAACTACATGCAACAACCAATGCCAAATCCCGAAGACATTACAGATCCCACAACCGCAATAAACATGACACTTGTTATAATGGCTAAGGCATTCAAACTAAACTACTTAACACCAACCAACAACAACCAAAGAATTTCATCAAACCCTCATAATAGGCAAGTTGCTCAACCTAGTATGAATATGGGTCAAGTTAGATAGATGCATATGGTTAGAGGTAATGGTGGGAATCAATTATAACAGTGTGCCAGGCAAAATTCAACCTGGTTCAAGAATGAGAAGCAAATTCAGAAGACTTTGACATGACTAGAAGTGTAAGAAAAGGAAGCTTTCTCAAGATATGCAACTTTTTCAGAAACTTCGAGATGACCAAAAGTGTATGAAGAAAGATTTTGAAGACGTGTCCGGAAGTTATGAGCAGGATTCCAATCAAGATTGAGATCATCGGTAGAGAAAATTTCTAAGTCATCCTCAGCAGTATATTATATATTGTGTTCGTCTGCAAGCTAAAGAAATAAAGGTGGAGCATTCAAGTGGATCAAGGTCATTGAAGACAATCTTAAGGAATGCTGGACTTCATTTCTATCATTTTGCTTTATTTTTGCTTGTAGAAAAAATTGTAACCAAATCACGTGTGACACCATTTTGGAGGAAGATTGTTAGCCTTACTATTTTAGTAAAGCTGGTGTCTTACACTTGAATTATACTAGCTATAGATCGTCTGCTACACGCAGGGACTATTATTGTAAACAAGGTATAGATAGATTTGTGTTAGGCTATAAATACCCCTCATAACTCTCCATGAGGGGTAGGTGGAATCATTGTGTAAATTTCTTTCTCTTTCTAATAAACACACAGTTCATTCATCCCTCTCTCTTTACTTTCTCTCACTAAAAACACAATGCTTATTCTTTGTTTCTTTGATCAACCAAGACCCTCGAATAAGGTGTTTTGAATAACGCAACAGTGCAGGCCTGAGGGCTTCAGCCAGTGGCAAGATGTCCTTGGCCAGTGCCTAAAGGCCTTTATGGGCTTTGGTCGGTAGCTGGGGAAACTCGACCAGCAGCTAAAGGGCATCAGAGGATTTCTGGTTTTTAAACGTTTTTGTAAATGGCGTATAGAATGAACCGTAAATAGTTAGAAGGCGTGCCACCCGCCATTTCAAAGATAATTCAGTCTAGTTTCATTTAGTAATACTTTTAAGAAGTGAATGCTAATAAATTTTGGTCAGTTCATTAAAGAGTGACACAATGTCATTCTCGGTCATATGTTTCCGCAAAAGTTTTTAATTTTTGGTCAAATTTACAATCCAGAAAGGGGCGTTCTAGCATCTAAACCATCCATAGAGCTAAACTAGAAAGAGGATATCATGTTAGATGAGTTAAGCATAGATTTAACCAGTCTATATTTACCCCAAGTGTTCGTACATAGTTAGGAACAACGAGATAAGCCACCCACTTTCCTAAAAAGAGACCATATGCTGTATTAGCAAACCGTTCACTAATAGCTCTAATAGACTCCACCCTACCCTAACAATTTGATCATCTGTATTCTTGCATAATCATTTACAAATTGGTGTGTCTTGATTCTAATTAACTTTCTAATTAAGATTATCAACAATTATGTACTTGTTTTATGGTTTGATTAGGGTTTTTATCGTTATAATTTTTAAGGTTTTGAATTGCTTCTTTTCTAGTATGAGTGATTATTACTGATTCATTAAGTTATTTAATTACTAATTGTTAGGATGTCTGTGGTAATCCAACAAGGTTGATTGGTGCTATATATTAGGTCTTAAACCTTAATATTCTAGGGTTTTTTATTATACTGATCATTTCCCATTCTTCTTTATTGACTTTTACCATTGATTTTTATTGTTTTTGTTTTTGATTCATGTGTGGTGAACTGTTAGATTAATAGGATACAAGGGTGTTTTTGGTGGTTTGTATGCAGTTTAGTATGGAATGTGGGTTTTTGAGTTCTGGTGGGATAGGCGTTAAACAGAAAAAGGGTGTCAATACTTTTTGTAATGTAAGTGACAGTGGTAATGTAGTTAATTCAGGTTATGGAGCTAATCGGATTTTGTAAATTGATTTGAATGTTAATGATTCTAGTAACGCGACTCAATTTGTTCAGAATGAGTAACTTGATAACTTGAGCATACTCTAGGTGGTCCTATTGTTAATGTCTCTACTGGTCATGGCACTAAGGGCCCGAGTGATGTTCAAACAGGTACTGATGAGCTTTAACTATGAATACTAAGGGTCTTGTATTGTTTGCCAGGTTGGTTACAAGTGAACCAAATAGGAAAAGTGTGAATTTTCACAATTTACTTGCACCGGTGGGGAACGGGGCTGATGTGGCTATTTTGTTGGAGTCTATTTGAGCTATTAGTGAAAGTTTTACTAATAAAGTTTATGGTTTCTTTTTGGGAAAACGGGTAGCATACCCCATTGTTGAAAACTATGTCAAAAACACTTGGAGAAAAAATGGACTTGTTAAATCATTGCTGAACTCGTCTAACATATTATTTTTCTTGAACTTTTGCTCTAAAGATTGAATGAATGCAATGCTTGAGTGCACTGAGTCAATGCATTGAGATGTCCTTAGGTTCATTCGCGAATATCAATTTATTTTAAAAAAGTGGAACCCAGATGTAAACTTATTAAAAGAAGACGTTGGTAATGTTCTGGTTTTGGTAAAGTTTCATGGTGTTCCTATGATGGTGTTTAGTGAGGATAGATTAAGTGTCATTGTTACTAAACTTGGTACTCATAGGATGCTTGAATCTTATGCATCTGACTTGTTCATGCAAGCATCAGGAAGGTTAAGTTATGCTAGATCAATGATTGAGCTTTAAGCCTAATGTGGTGGGTTGCAAAGCAAAAGTTTACAACCCTCTTACGTAGTGTACCTAACCGTTGTAGTGTAGTATAGACAAGACTCTAGGGTTATTATTATTCTCTTAGGGAATAGTTTGGGTAGGGTCGAATCGTATGTTCATTAAGGTCTAAGAGTTGAAGAAAGATTATTTTTATAATTTTTTAGAACGCAAGTAAATCTAGGGTTTGAAGGGGCTTTGATTAAACTAGTAAACTAAACTAATCCTATTTATGCAAGAAAAGTAAAAGTGGAGAAAAACTCGTATGGATAAACAAACGTGTTTACCTAATCATGCACTACTCCATAGTTGTCTTATCAGATTTTATTACCCGCGTCTCCCCCCATTCTCCGTGTGGTAACCGTGCTACCTATATTTTATTATCTGCGTTCCCAAGGGGAGGATGTCCAAAGGCTCTTTTGAAGTGATCCCCTCCTAGAAACCTGATGAAATAAAAGGCTATCTCATAATTTTATTAATTCGTATATTAATTGACATACAAACATAAAATGAAGACTTAAACATAATAAAAGCCACTCCACACTACACCAAACTCTCACCATAGATCCCTTTCTCAATCTCAATTAAATAAATCAAGCACTAGGGGCCACGATTAATTTTCAACGTACACTTCTACTAATCCAGAGTTTTAAACCATCTAATCCTGTTAGTTGACTATCATCGACTTCACTCCAACAAGTAGGCGATCTACACTTCCGCCCATAAAGTGCTTCGAATGGAGCAGCCTTGATGCTCGCATGGTAACTATTATTATAGGAAAACTCGACTAAGGGCAAATGTCGATCCTAGCCTCTACCAAAGTCAATTACACATGCTCGCAACATATCTTCCAATGTCCGGATTTTTCTTTCACTCTGACCATCCGTCTTCGGGTGGTAAGCCGTACTCATATTTATCTCGGTTCCTAAGGCCTTTTGAAGTGATCAACAGAAACCTGATGCAAAACGGCTATCTCGATCGGATATTATTGACACAGGCACTCCATGCCTACACACGATTTCCTTTAAGTATAATTGGGTTAATTTTTCCATACTATCGGTCTTCTTCATCGGTAGAAAGTGAGCCGACTTAGTTAATCGATCTACGATAACCCAGATCGAGTCATGACCACTTGGGGTCCTCGGGAGACCCGTAACAAAATCCATGGTTATCTTCTCCCATTTCCACTCAGGGATTTTAGGTTGTTGGAGCAAACCGGATGGTTTCTGGTGTTCTGCCTTTACCTTGGCGCACGTTAAGCAATTACTAACGTAGGTGGCAATTTCAGCTTTCATATTCGGCAACCAATAGAGTTTCTTCAAGTCTTGATACATCTTATCAGACCCTGGGTGAATTGAATATTTAGACTTGTGTGATTCGTGCATGATCAATTCTCTTAATCCTCCATACAACGGCAGCCATACCCGCTTATCAAAGTATTGAATCCCATTGGAGCGAATTTTAAATATTGGCTTACGTAGTCTTCCCAGTTTCTCCGCTTCCACATTCTCTTTCTTTATTGCTTCCGATTGAGCATTAAGTATTCTTTGTGGTAAGTCGGTGTGAACCGTCATAACTAATGCTCTAACCCTCAATGGTTTTTCCTTTTCTTTCTGGCTCAACGCATCGGCCACTATGTTGGCCTTACTGAGATGATATCGGATCTCGCAATCATAATCACTCAAGAGCTCGATCCATCAATGTTGCCTCATATTAAGTTCTTTTTGATCGAGAATGTACTGTACGCTTTTATGATCTGTGTACACAACACACTTTGTACCGTATAAATAATGCCTCCAAAGTCGAAGCACAAAAACTACTGCACCCAATTCTAAGTCGTGCGTCATATAGTTTTCTTCATGCGTCTTTAATTGTCGGAAAGCATACGCAATAACCTTTTGTCGTTGCATTAAAACTGCTCCGTAACCTTTCAGTGATACATCGCAATACACAACAAAGTCTTTAGTTCCGTCGGGCAACGCTAGAATAGGCGCACTACATAGTTTCTACTTTAACATTTGAAACGCTTCCTCTTTTTCTTCGCCCCATTCATATTTCTTATTTTTCTGGGTTAACTTGGTAAGTGGCTTAGCGATCAAAGAGAAACCTTTAATGAATCTTCGATAATACCCAGCCAGCCCTAAGAATTGCCTCACTTCAATTGGCGTTGTTGGTGCACCCCAATTTTTAATAGCCTCAATCTTTGCGGGGTCAACATGAACTCCTCTACTATCGATCACATGACTAAGGAATTGCACCGAATCTAGCCAAAAGTCACATTTTGAGAATTTCGCGTACAATTTTTCCTCCATGAGTAGATGTAAGATAATCTTCAGATGTTCTTCATGCTCTTCTTTATTCTTAGAGTAGATAAGTATGTCATCGATAAACACGATCACAAATTTATCAAGATAAGGCTTGCATACACGATTCATTAGGTCCATAAACACTGCCGATGCGTTGGTCAAATCGAACGACATCACTTGGAATTCGTAATGACCATATCTAGTCCAAAACGCAGTGATTGGAATGTCCTCCTCTCGTATACGAAGTTGATAATATTTGGATAGCAGATTGATTTTGAAATACACGCTTGAACCTTCTAGTTGGTCGAACAAGTCATCGATCCTTGGGAGAGGATAACGGTTCTTGATTGTCAGCTTGTTGAGTTCACGGTAATCTATACACATACGGAATGTTCCATCTTTCTTCTTTACGAATAATACCGGAGCTCCCCAAGGTAAAGAGCTTGGGCGTATGAAACCTTTCTCTAATAACTCTTGCAGTTGGTTCGACAACTCCTTCATTTCTGATGGGGCTAAACGATACGGTTCTCGGGCAACAGGTGTGGCTCCAGGCACCAGATCAATTTTGAATTCCACTTAGCGATGGGGTGGATGCCCTGGCAAGTCATCAGGAAAAACTTTAGGAAAGTCATAAATTACAAGCACGTCCTTAACACGTTTACCTGTTAGCTCCTTCTCGGTCACCTAAGCTAAGAACAAATGACATCCCCTCTCTATATATTTCCTTGCCTTGATACAGGATATCACCTTTAATTGTGATGCTCCTCGATCACCCTTAACTACTAGCGTCTTATTTTTATAGGGTACATGAACCTCCTTCTCACCACATACAATAACCGCATCATACCTTACTAACCAATCCATCCTAACTATCACATCAAATAAACCAAGCTCGATTGGCATTAGGTCAATCTCGAATAGATGATCAACTAAATTCATGACACAACCTCTTAAAATTGTATTCGTACTAGCAATTTTTCCATCAGCGAGTTTGACCTCATAACTGGTATTTAGTTTAATTGGTTGAATGTCTATCAAGTGACTAAAGCTAGTGTTTACAAAACTCATATCAGAACTAGAATCAAACAGTACGCTAGCATAACGATTGTTAACCAAGAACATACAAGTGACAACATTTGGCCCTTGAGCCTTGTCTGCATCTTTGATTGCATAGCCACGAACCATAGCATTTCCTTCCTTCTGGTTGTTTCATTTTGGGCATCAATCTCTGGTGTGGTTCCTGTCTCCACACTCAAAACAAGCTCGAATTGATTGCATGTGTGCACCGGTTGCCACTCCTTTTCCCCTACAGTCATTGTCCTTATGTCTAATTTTTCCACACTTATTGCATTTTGCCGAACAGTTTCCGAAGTGATGAACTCTACAGTGATTACATTTTGGGGCTGGTCCTCCTTGATCAGTCTCATTATTTTGGGCATCGGTCATGGCTCTCACATTGCCTTGCCTTTGGTGATTTAGTTAATATTGACGGTTGTCGTCTCGACAATTGCCTCGATTGTTATTTCTTTGATTGCGCTGATTGTTTCGATTGCCACCACTATTACCTTCAGGTTGAAAACTTTCCCAGTTTCGCTTCTTTGCCTCGACCTCTCTATCCATCTTAGACCTGCGTTTCTGTTCCATTAGTTTGTGAGCCATCCTAATAGTTCTGCTCAAAGTAGTAGGGGAGGATGAAGTCACTTCCCCTTGGATATTATCAGATAACCCTCGTATGTATGCCTCCACTTTCTTTTTCTTCGTAGGAACCATTTCAGGGCATAACAAGATTAGTTCATTGAAACGAGTGGTATAAGCGGTGATATTGTAATCCTTAACCTTCAAGTTCCATAACTCGTGCTCCATTCTTTGGATTTCTTCAGGAGGACAGAATTCCTCCGTCATCATGGCCTTCATTTCTGTCCAAGACTTGCTATTGGCAACTGCACGTCCCATAGAGGCAACTTGATTGTTCCACCATGTTAGGGCCGAGTCTTGGAGGGTTGCAGCGGCAAATATGACTTTATTTCCCTCGGCACATTTACTAATATCGAAAACACTTTCAGATTTTTCAATCCATCGACTTAAACCCACGGCTCCTTCATTACCATGGAAACTAGTAGGGTTGCATTTCAGGAATCCTGCGAAGGTGCATTCTCGGGTAGCAGTTCCTGCGGTTAGGCCTGCGGCTGAACCTGGAGCTGGATTTGTAGCTGGAGCGGGAGTTGGAGCTGGAGGAGTGACCTCGGGGTTATTTTCTCTTCGGACTCTTTCCCTTTCAGCAGCAATGGCCTCATCGATACGTTCTTGAATTAGACGGTTGATATTGGCTTCGGTCAGAGCTGGAGCTTTCTTAGGTGCCATGATTCTGTCATAACATCAAAAGGAATCACATGAGTATTCATACAATGATATAGTCATAACATGTACAAATAATCAATTCAGCAATGACATAACAAATGTGACAAACACATCAACATCACCATAATTATCACAACCACAATACTCAATTAGAAATCAAAAGATAGTCGATTGTCATTTATCACCAAGAGTTAACATAAGTTGCTTTGTTCACAAAATGATACAATTCATAACAACCGATGATTAAGTCTACTAACTGAAATTCAGTCATTGGTTACAAAATGAAAGAGACTACAACTGATACTAATATACTAAGGGTCGCGTGGAGATCCATATGGCTCAGCAGACTGAGTATCCATAGGAGTGGTGGTGTCGTCTTCAGGAAGATCCTTGACGTAATTAGGGGGAGGTAAATTTGCCATGATAATTTGTAATCATGCAAAATAAATATATATATGAGGTCACTATATAGATAAAAATTTATGCAAGATGCGAATGTATGCAATTGCATTAAAATAAGTATGATAATTTAATTATGATTTATTTCAACATGTAAATAAATGCAAAATCTTTAATACCTAGCTTGATAATCCATATATATCTCAATATGTATCATATTAATAAATACTTAACAATAATACACCCGAAGCGTGCATAAATACTAAAATGGGAAATCACAAGCATGACTTGAGCGGAACACGAGGAGCCTTAGCGCGCGAAAAATAGAGAAAGAAAGTTATAGTTTAGGTTTTTGAAAAAAAATGACCTAGTTCTCTATAACTTATGGCTCTTGATACCAATCTTTAACACCCCCAAATTTAACATGCAGCGGAACCAATTGTTGGGTGTTAATTCATAGTACAAAATCATAAGTAAATAAAGAACGACTTGAAAAAGACGTTTGCAACATCGTTCCATTCATGAAAATTCAGAGTTTCAAAACATTGTCCCACATAAATGTTACCAAAGCCCCATTACAAGTTTTTAAAACCATAACCATAAGCAAATGTATTTTTGAGGAACGGAACATAAAACAAGTCAACAAAATATTTTAGCGCAAGCTCCTCCTCATGTGCTCCAAGTCCTTAACCCTGATTACCTGAGATAAAACATGCTAAAAAGTCAACGAAAACGTTGAGTGAATTCATAGAGTTTATATGAATAAGTTAGAACACAAGCATAAATATTGATTAAATGATGAACTTGTTGATCATACAAGTCATTTCAGATAAATTGCATTAAACTCGTGACACCGATCCCATGGACGAAATATGGATCATTTTAGATCATGCATATATCTTTTCATATGCTCACAAACAATAATAATAATGCCCCCAGGCTAGGTATCTTGTCATATACCTAATAAAATCTCGAATACAATATGTTCGAACATTGGGGCCCCTGAAACGGGTGTATCCCCAAACACCGAACCGGGTTGTCAAGCCTATAGATCTATTAATTGTAACAGCGGCTACCCATCATAGGTAGTTAACGGTTCACGATTGGGGTCTTTTGACAAGAGATACTTAATGCAATCAAGGTATATATTTGGGTCCAGCATTCATGGAAAACAACTTGTGTTCAATTTGATAAAGTAGCATGTATCTCCCTCGCGGGGTTTAAGAAAACATTTAAAGTTATAAAGGCGAGGCTATGAACTCACCGTATGTAGATGATCGAATGAAAAACCAAGTATGAGAAGATGACTCCAAAGATTAGTCGAGACCTATAGAGCAAGTCGCGACTTAGAATGATATATGATATCATTATAATAGAATAGTTATACAATGCTAGTTAAAGAATCTGAAACATGAACAATATTGCACCAAGACTAAACCAAAGTATTTTTAATTTTCAAATAGGTGTATGACCTGCACTTAATCCCAAATAAGTGTCTACTAAGTATCGCTTAGCCATTTTTAATCTTTACTAAATGGTCACACTTTTAATTCACAAGAAAATGTGTAAAACTTACATTGCAGAATTTTAGTCACATTCACAGGACCATATCTCTTAATCCATAAAAGATATGAAGGTGAGGTTTTCACCCCTGGAAAGATACATGAGTCTAGTTTTCAAAACATTAAGCCAATCATTCTAATCATTTACCAATCCATGGGAAATAAGCTTTTACTAACAGAAGGTCAAAACAGAATATTAACTGAATTTCTTACTTTCACCGTTTTGGCCATAAATCCTAAACTAAAATAGCAATGAAGTTGATTCCAATTGGAGGAGTTAGCTTATGATGTCTGGTATCTAACCAAGCTTTATAACCTTAACCT